>VDFB02277893.1:0-21653 GCA_007258455.2 Sequoia sempervirens | reverse complement strand
GAGGGGTATTACATGCAGGGGTTTTAGACCAAAAAAAGAAATGGGTTTTCATTATATTTTCAAATTTTGAAACTTTTTGGAACACCCATTTTAGCCATGTTGCAGTCAGAAACGATTAGTTGACCCATCAAAACTCATCTAGAAGGCACAAAAATGAGCATACATGTTACCATTTGAACCAAAAAGCTACTGCAACAAGCGACATGGAAAAATTATTCTTTAGGTGCAAGATATTAAATACCAAAGTGCCCTACTTAGACTTTTCTACAATTGCACTTGTTTAGAGTTGATTAAAGCTCAATAGGTTGCCATTTTGAAAAAATATCAAATCATCTCTTGGGGAACTGCCACTAGACACATTAGTTCATTTAGGTACATTGAGTATGTGTGGAAGAATTATTTCCTTGAATCATCATTCTTCACTAGATATTAAGGGCCAAACTTGACCTCCCTGAAACATTTTGAAAATGTAGGTGCAAAATAGAGCAAAATGCATTTGCTGTTGGCCTGGTAAAAATAGCAAATCTGATCATGGGGATTTGAAATAAGACCAAGGAGTACATTACTATGGGGAGAATGGAGAGAAACAATCCTTTTGCCATGAAAATCAGCTAGCTCTGAATTGTGACCCTTGAAAGTAGGTCACTTAGGTAGATTTTGCAGGTGCACTTCTAAGTATGAAAAGGAAATTTTTTCAACATGGGCCTTCAAAATTTGAAAATTTTGAAGGTTCCAATGAATTCATCCATTTTGTGCAAATGAAAAGAAGACAAATGAAACTATCATTAATAACTTCATTCATAGCTTTGACAAAAAACATATAGGAGAGCAACATTTTGAAACTAAAATTGTTCTTCATTCATGAAATTGCTTTGTATCTAGGACTCCTAGTGAGATATTGACACCACTAAGCACAAACATGGGGAGCAGTAAATATCTTCTAGAGTTTTTTATCCTTCCTTGATGAGAATTTTCATGTACAGCTACACCATATTCTTCTTTATATGTAATGATATTACTTATAAACCCTTATTTTCTATATCCTCTACATGCCTTCATCATGTCACCTTCCATAGGTATATCTAAGAGTCCTACTGAGATATTAACACCACTAAGCATAAACATGGGGAGAAATAAATATCTTCTAGAGTTTGTTATCCATCTTTGATGATAATTTTCATGTATAGCTACACCATATTCTTCTTTATATGTAATGATGTTACTTATAAGACCTTATTTTCTCTATCCATTGCATTGTTGGCCCCACAATTGTTGTTGCACCAAAACGTTGACCTGTTAATGCTTGATACAACCACCAAAGTTAACAAATCGATGGGAGGTGGTTAGTCCATGTCATGAATCCTAAGATGAGTGCTGACCATCTTCCAAAAATCTCCCCCTCAGCGTTACCTAAGGGGATTCAAACTCAAAACCATTAGCTTTGATACCAATTGTTGGCCCCATAGTTGTCTTTGCACTAAAATGTTGACTTGGTAATGCTCGATAAAACCGCTAGAGTTAACAGATCCATGGGAGGTGGTTAATGCATGTGACGAATTCCAAGGGGAGCATTGACCATCTGCCAACATACATGCCTTCATGATGTCGCCTTCTATAGTTATATCTAGGACTCTTGTTGAGATATTAGCACCACTAAGCACAAACATGGGGAGAAACAAATATCTTCTAGAGTTTGTTAGTCTTATTTGATGAAAATTATCATGTATTGCTACACCATATTCTTCTATATAGATGTAATGATATTACATATAAACCCTAATTTTCTCTATCCTCTACATGCCTTCATGATGCCACTTTATATAGTTGTATCTAGGACTACTTGTGAGATATTAAAACTATTAAGCACAAACATGGTCCAGATAAATAAATATCTTCTAGAGTTTATTATTATGGATCTTTCTTTATATTGTTTCATAAAATGAAAGGACCTTCAACAAACACTTTTGGGCCAAAATATTCTTGGGGGATTTCTTTTTCTAAAAGTGGATCTTCCTCAATATTCAAGATTGTCTATCCATCTCTATTTCTCCCTAAGTTAAACATAAGAAAAAATAGTAACATATGTATGGAAGTTATAATTAAATTCTTTATGTGGTTATAGTTGGAGATAATGTCATGAACTAAAATGTTATATTATGTTTGATGGTCTAACATGGGTTTTAAAAACCTTCTTTTAAAGCCATATAGGCTTGCAAAATTCTAATTATTCAAATTTGATAACGTGTCTCCTAGTTATGCATTGATACTTTAGATGTAATATAGGAAATAAAACTATTATATGAGAGAAATCAATTTTCTCTATTAATAAGAGGCTTTGTTCAAAGATCCTCAAGCCTTATACAAAGAAATTGGTGAAAGAAAAACAATAGATAGAATAGCTATAACAAATCTACAAGATAAAAAAACTAAAATAAACTAGACAATTCCATAGCCATTTTTTAAAAGAAATATGCATTTAACCTAGGCATGGGATAATGAAGCATGTTCTGAAGATATTTCTTCCTTCATTGCATAATAGTGAAAGAAACTCATTATTTCTATCCATAGAAGTGTTGTTGTGAATAAAAATCTTCTACCTACTTAATTCCTTACTAAAGGACTTAGGGGACTTATTCACATGTTAAGTTTACTTAGGATTATAAGATTCCTTCTGGAAGTCTTAGTTGTCATTTCTAGATGTTATTTTAACCTAGGTTGTTATGAGTTAGTTGTCGCACGTCATAGGATTAAGACACTTACCATGATTAAGAAACTTGAAATAATCTTTCCTATTCCTATCTCTCACCATGCCTTTATAAGCAAGGCATCATATGTACATTGTCATATTCAATCTAGAAATCTTGCATCCATGATTATAGGATGATATTTCTACCATTTCTCTCTTGTGGGAGTTATTGTTGTCTTGCAAGTGGTCCTGAGGTGCTGAGGAGTTCACCATAAAATCTTACATCGTATCAAAACTTTAGTGCTACAAAATTATTCCCAAATTAGAGAATTTTTCTTGGGTGTGAGTTGGGGTTTCTAGGACCACACCATTAAATTTGGGATGTTAGAGAAAATCAAGTTTTCCTTTCATTTTGTCAATTCTCATTATGTTTTGACTAATCTACAAGGATTTCAAGGAGGGTTTTAGTTGCCACATACTAGGGGTAGCTGATTTTTCAAAGAATTTTGGGTCAAAAGAGACCTCACCATTGCATTGGAAAGGCATAAGAACCTAGGGATTGACTATCATTTTATCAAATTTTAATATATTGTACCAATGCATCAAGCAAATTTTTTTGTCAATATATATTTGTACTTTTCCATAATGTACGGTGACCATACCCATAGGCTTCAGTAGGGTCTATGTGCTTGGCATCCTCTAGAATATTCTTGTCCTTTGCTATCATCACATTTTTAGTCCATTTTGTGGTTTGTGGTCAAATCCATCATGTCATTATTTGTGTGTCAGTAGTATGATTTTCTTTTAGTTGTCAGGTTGTCAAATCAATTTCTATCCATTGGGTATAAAGTTTATTTACTAACTCACAAGTTTTCTTTTTAAATATTTTTGGCTAAAGCCAATGGATTTCACCACTCGTCATGGGTACTATCATCCAACAAAGGGGGCTAAAATCCTTGAGCGGTGTGGCATAAGGCCCATCACCCCCTAATGACTTTTCCCAGCAACACCACCATCACTGGCAATGGTAAACACTTTTTTTTTTTACACTCTAATCGATAAGTGGTCTTATGGAGGACCAAGGGCTTAAAGCATTGGCTCCTTATTTTTCTTCCCCAAAGGCCCAAATAGGCCATTTTTCTCAAACTATCATAACTTGCAATCCAAGAGGTAAAATTTTTCAAATGAGATAACATTAGAAAGTTAGCTTCACAAATTTTTCAATGGTGTAGGTTAGTGTTCAAAAACTATTTGTTTTTAAAAAATTATTGTTGTAGTGTAGAAAAATATATCCCTTTACATTTTCACACTTGTTTAGGCCGGGTCCTAGTTAAAATTGGGCTTATTTATGCCTTATTTGGTCTTATTTTGCATCCATAAGCTTTATTTTATGCATGTTTCTCAAGATAGTCCCAACATTTAATAAATGGAAAATCATGATTCAATTTTTGATGTTGTGTGTTCTAGATCTAGTGATTTGGGACGCATGAACCACCTTGGGTGTATGGGTCTCACCTAGGTCTAAAGACATAATTTCAAACATTTCTTTGAACTTAACACTTCTTGGAGTTTTTCTCTTGTATTTAGGACATTGGGAATCATACACCCCAACTAGCGTACATGAGTCACACTTTAACCAAGAACAATTTTAAATCAAATTCTTGGTGGAATTTTACTATCCTAGATCTAATGTTAGCTTGTAGTGTTGTAAGTTTGGAAAATTTGCATAAACAAGTATAAATACAAGGTTATTTCTCATAATTTCTCCTAGCAATTTGATGAGAGTATTCTTATTGAAAGCTTATGAGATCAAGAACATTTGAGAGAAAATCTTCAATCATTTGGAGATATATTCAAGATTCAAGCATCATGTCAAAGTATTCATACATCATGTGTGTTTATGAGCTAACATTTGTGATGTAGGATTTCATGATTCAAGTAATCATTCAAAGAAATTATCTCATATCAAGATCAAGAGTCAAGATCCACATCCATTGGAGCCATTTCATACAAGATTGTAGCCTTTATTTCAAGTGTTTGGAGAGTTGTAATATTGTATATTATTCATTCATCATTCCTTCATTCTATTTCATTTCATTTCAAGGTTTAATTACCAAAATGGTGTTTGACCAAAGTAAACCCCTATTCCCTAAGACAACAACATTTTTCCCTCTTCATGTGTGATTGCAGATCTAGGTGATTTGGAGTTTGAAAATCCTTTAAAGAGAAAGTTGCAAGATTGAAGGAAGTTGTCAAATTTGTTAAGAAGTTGCCATCTTCACGGAAACTCACCTAGAGATCATTATTTAGACTTTTGGGACTTAAAGATCGGACAAGATGAAAGCTACAAAAGAACACTCGAGGATACACAATTTTTAGTGAAAGCTTAGTAATAGGACTAAATTGCCGATCTAGGAATATGAGTCCCCGTATACCCCTTTTCAATAGTTTTTTATAGATACTGATCTGTCATCTAAAGATTGGGTACGTGCAGGATCATGATGGGCCAAAAAGTGGCAATATGATGGGTATGTGGCTGGTGACTATTTTTTACCCAAAATTGATGAAATGAAAAGGGTTTTTAAAGGAGATTCTCAACTTTCGACCAATATAAATTATGCTTTACTTTGAATTTAATAAGTAATTATTATTCATTTTCTATTCAAATTCTGACTAAAGTCCTGATTGATAGGCTGATTGAAAAACATCTATAGCTTTCAAGTGGTATCACATTTTTTGAATCCAAAACATGCGTCACATTCTATGCTTCGCATACTAGAGGATTAAAAAGAGAAAAACTAAATTTCATGAAATTCTAACCAAGTTAAGGTGGTCAAACATACGAGTTTTTATATTTTTTTAAAATTTGTAATAAATTTTTTATAATTAATTATTTACTTGGAAAAAAATTACAAAAAAATATGCATCACATTGGGGCATGAGTCCTCTACTTATATCTAAAATATTATAAAAAAATATTATTATTTTATTGTGGTTAGGGTGGTCAGACAAACATCTACTTATTTTTTCCCTGAAATTTAAGTGTACCACTGCATTGAAATTTCAAATTTTCATCAAATAGATTTTTTTTTTAAACAAACCTAGTAGTTTAGAAACTACATTCAATTTTATATAGATTGTATTCTTACATATTTTTGAAAAAATATAGATAACTTATTCAAATTTTTATGTCAAGCTACCTAACTCTAATTTTTTTGAATTTTTTGCCACTTAAGGGCCTATTTTTTCCATAATGATCCTGCACATACCTGATTCTAGATTCTGCCTAAATTCTTGTAGCAAGACTAAATCACCCAGTCTAGCATAGGAGTCCTAGTACACATCAAAATTTAGAATTTTAGAGTTTTAGACATTGTTTTGGACATCTCTTGTCTTCCTAGTGCTTCTCTATTTATCCTTTGCCTCTCATTCTAATTTTAAGTTTCATTTTCTAGGTCACATAGTTAGATTTTCATATTACTTTCATTTCTTTCTTTCTAAGCATTGACTTACTGGTGAACCCCCTTTTAATCAGCACCAAAGGAAACCCACACACACCACCTTTCCCCCTTATGTGTGTCCTTTCCCTCAATTGAGTCACTTGGTTGAGGGATCTTGGTTTCTTAATGAACTAAGAGTGAAATAGGTCCCAAAGTTCCACCTCCCAAAATGTGGATACCTTATTTCCATTGTTTTCATTTTGGTGAACCCAACATGAATCGAACACACAACCTTGTGATGCAAATGACCCATTGTAGGTTGAATCACATGTGCCTTACTATTATTTCCTTTGTTTTATTTTTTCACATTATGCATGTGATGCATGTGTGCAACGTCATCTCCCCATACCATTCTGGTTGATGTATCTCTCTCTTTGTGACATTCCTCTAGTTGTATCTTCATTCTTCTATATGTCATAAATCCTTTATTTTTTCTTTTTATTTTGTTTTCCTATTGGGGATGATGCAAGGTGTCAGGAAATTTCTAGGTCTCTTCCATGTTGAGCCAAAAGTTTTTCTTGGTTTTCAATATATTTGTGTCATTCTTCTTGTTCCATAAGTATTTGGGGAATGATGATGTTTCTGAGATCTATAACAACACTGTAGCAAGGACATACTGACCCCGAATCCATGGATCCCTCATGTAATTTTGGGATTTCATTTTGGGGGAAAACTCCTTTTCATGACATAGCTTTATTTGGAAACATATGACTTGGAATAGGGATTTCCAAATAATCTCTCATGCCCTCTTTATTGTTAACATTCATCATTTTCTACTTTAAAGTAATTGCTCACAGCATGGTGTTTAGAATTTTTTTAAAGTGGGGGCATACATTGGCATTATTTGTTTGCAACTCATGTTTCATTGTGTAGTCTTCTTAATTCATGTGATTCTTCTATCTCTTTGTGGTGGCCTTGGGTGTGAATTCCTTCAATAGTGTGATCTCTCTTAGCATATTATACTCATCTTAGTGGCTTGATGTGACACACTACATCCCCTAAGTTGTGAATCTTCTATTCTTTGATTGGTCCTCTCTTAGAGACATTAGGCACAATTTTTCCTAATTTAAGACCTTATATGAACTACAAAAATCTCCTTTGAGCATACCTTACACTATTTTTCATTTATAATAACTGTTATATGGACACCTTGCATAACACACTTTGCTTTCCTATGGAGCCATCCTATTTTTTCATGTGTGTTAGCATACAATGATTTGGTTCATGAATCCTATTGTTCATGTTGTGTGGTTCCTTATCAAAGTTATCAGGAGGCATAAATTTGGTATGTTATCGTATGGGAGCCAAACTTAGGTGTGACTTTCCCATATCCACTTGCTTGTCTATGTGAGCATACCAACCACATGCGTATGAGTCTCTAGGGGCTCACCTAGTAGATTACTTGAGGTTCCACTAGCCCGTGTGAGCGTGATTGTTGTTTGCATAGTGGACATTGCATTCTAGTTATAAAAATGTTGGACAAATAACTTAGATTTGATCCACATCGCATTGGACAAACGGTCGAGGCTTGATCCACCCTCAGTTCTCCTTTTCTTTCTTCTTTATATCTTTGGAAGTGTATGCTTGTATCTTATTGTTGCTTCATTTTTCATTCACATGCATTTTTTTGTGCCTATTTTGGTTTTCCATAGGATCTCAATCCCATGTTCTTGATCATCCCTCTTAATCATTGTTATCGTATCTTACTGGCATTGGTATACTTGGACCCCGAGCTTGATATGAGTTTGAAGCAAGTTCATCCTCTCACTAAAGTGGGGGCTAAATGTAGTGTAGAAAAAATTATCCCTTTACATTTCCACACTTGTTTGGGCCCTCTTGGTTAAAATTAGGCTTCTTTATGCCTTATTTGGTCCTATTTTGCATCCGAATATTTTTTTTAATGTATATTTCTTAGGATAATCCCAACATTTAAAAAATGGAAAACCATGATTCAATGTTTGAGGTTGTGGGTTCCAGATCTAGTGATATGGGACTCATAGACCACCTTGGGAATATGGGTCCCACCTAGGTCTTGAGACATGATTTTAAACATTTCCTTGAACTTAAAACTCCTTCGAGTTTGTGTCCCATGTTTAAGAAACTGGGACTCATACACCCCAACTAGAATATGAGTCTCGCTTTAACTAGGACCTATTTTAAAACAAATTCTTGGTTGCATAAACAAGTATAAATACAAGGTTATTTCACATAATTTCTCCTAGCAAGCTGATGAGAGTATTCCTAAGGAAATTTTATGAGATCAAGAGCATTCGAGAAAAAATTATCAAGCATTTGGAGATATATTCAAGATTCAAGCATCATGTCAAAGTCTTCATGCATCATGTGTGTTTTTGAGATAACATTTGTGATGTAGGTTTTCTTGATTTAAGAAAGCATTAAAAGAAATTATCTCATACCAAGATCAAGAGTCAAGATGCACATCCATTGGAGCCATTTCATACAATATTGTAACCTTTATTTCAAGGGTTTGGTGAGTTGCAAAATTGTATATTGTTCATTCATCATTCCTTCATTCTATTACATTTCATTTCAAGGTTTAAGTACCCAAATGGGGTTTGACCAAGGAAAACCCCTATTCCCCAACACAACAAAATTTTTCCCTCTTTAGGTGTGGTTGTAGATCTAGGTGATTTGGAGCTTGAAGATCCTTTAAAGACAAAGTTACAAGATTGAAGGAAGTTTTCAAATTTGTTAAGAAGTTGTCATCTTCACAAAAACTCACCTACATATCATAATTTAGACTTTTCAGACTTGAAGATTAGACAACACGAAAGCTATAAAAGATCACTCAAGGATGAAAAAGTTTTATTCAAACCCTAGTAATGGGACTAAATCACCCATCTAGGCATATGAGTCCTCATATACCCCTTTTTAGCAATTTTTTGTAGATATGTATTTATCATCTGAAGATTCTAGATTTTTCCCAAATTCTTGTAGTAGGACTAAATCACCCAGTCTGGCATATGAGTCCCAGTATACATCAAAAGTAAACAAATTAGAGTTGTAGACCTTGTTTTGGACATTTCTAGTCTTCTAGGTGCTTCTTTGTTTATCCTCAATTTCTCATTCTGATTTTAAGTTTCATTTTCTAGGTCACATAGTTAGATTTCCATATTACTTTCATTCCTTTCTTTCTATACATTTTCTTAGTGGTGAATCCACTTTTAGTCATACTGAGGAGCTCTATCATTCCATCCATGCACATTGCATGTTTGGGTCCCAGGTATATCACGATTTTAGTTCTTGCCCTGATGGGTGTCCTAGAGATTACTTGGATATTTTGACAGTTGGGAGGGTACGATTTTGATATTTTCACTTTATTTAAGTTCTAGAATGATGTTCTACATCTTGTTGCTTCATTCAAATTATAGGGTTTCTCCATATTGATACTTTTCTAGTGTTTATTAGCATCAGGACTGTTGTTGCTTTATCATGCTTACAGGATTGCTCCAAAGAGGTTCTAAGATTTCTAGCATCAGAATTATCTTTCCTTTGCTTGAATTGATTAAGGATTCTAGTGTTACTCCACTACTGTGAGCTTCAAGTGTTTCTTTGTAGTAGGCTATCTCATTGAGGGGGGATAAATGGTCTCTTAATTATCTCTCTTATTGTGGGTATATTTCCTTGAATTGGGTTTTGTCCTCTCATTCTTCTTTGAGAGAATTTTTATTTTGTCTCTTTTGGGGATGATTTTTTTCCCACTCAATTATCTCCTTTTCTCTATTTGTGAGAGATTGTATTTCATATGTATATGGGTACCTAACATGGCCTTGTAATTGGACCCATCTTTGGATCTTTGCATAATAATATACTCCCTAAGTTTCACTTAAGAGGGGGTGTTAGTGTGAATAAAATTGTTGTACCTAGTCAATTCCTTACTAGGGTACTTAAGGGACTTTTTCACATGTTAAATTTACTTTAAAGGATTATAAGATTCCTTCTAGAAGTCTTAGTTTTCATTTCTATATATCATCTTATCATAGGTTGTTATGAGTTAGTTTTCTCATATGATAAGATTAAGAAACTTATCATGATCTTGTATAATCCTATCTCTCACCTTGCCTTTATAAGAAAGGAACCATATGTACATTTTCATATTCAATCTAGCAATCTTGCATCCATAATTATAGCATGATATTTCTACCATTTCTCTCTTGTGCAAGTTACAATTGTCATGTAGGTGATCTTGGGTTATTGAGGTGTTCACCATAAACTCCTACAACAAGTAGAAGGGGAGAAGAAACCATCTAGGGCCCCAATAGCTAAGAAAACATGAGACACATGCCTAGTCAAGGAAGTAGACCATCAAGAAGCTACCATACAAACTAGAAGAAACATGCCAAAATAGCCCCAATGAATAGAGGACATGAACAAAGAATGAGTAGAAATCACATGTGAAATAGGAGCATTAGGAATTTTCCCCTTAATACTTAGAAGGGGGTATGTGCATGGAAAGGGGTGACCAAAAAGAGGTCATAGGTGGCTAAATTTCTTCTAAAATTAGTAGAAAATAATCTTGGATTGAGAAATAGATGATAGTTATGCTCAAAATTTGAACATGTGGAAAGAAAAAGAGTCATAGTGATCTAAATATACTTACTAAACTACAATTTTTCTAAATGGTGGAGATTATGGGGTTTAAATAGAGGGAGCAGACAATGTTCTCTTTTTTTGTCACAAAAATATAACATAGCATCTAGTGTGCTCCCCCTAAAATTTTAACTTTCTTGAGTGTTCCAAAATATTCTTTGGTGGAAAATTAGCTAACACCATGTGGTTTATTCCAAATTCCTTTTGCTAATTTTAATGAATATATATAATTTTTTACTATTTTTCAAAGTGGACACATTTTATAAAATAAAAAGGGCATGCTTGCCCCTATTTTTTGGAAACTAATTGGAAGTAATTTTTATTTTAAAAGTGTGTAGATAAGATTCTAGAATATAAAAATATAATTTATTTCAAATTTGGATGAAAATAAAAATAAAAAACATAAAATGATATATATAGGTTTTTGGCAAAAACGAAGACACTAGCAAAATAAAAATTAACCATAAAATTTTTAAGATATTAACAATATAGAAAAATTACATAGCTACAAATATAATAGAGGGCTTGACATTATTATAGTAAATTTTCATCTTAAGAGTGAAATAATGTAAACTTGATGGAGAGTGTGCTTGAAATTTAATCATTATTTTATAATTTTTAGAAAAACACTATTGACAATGACATGTTAGTCCAAACATTTAGGTTTAGATTATCAAGGAAAATATAATCCTAAGGGTTAGAAATACCCAAGGAAAACACAGATGTGAGTGCATTATAACACACTTATATTTCTAGGGAGGTGAAATTCCCAAAATGGTAAAAAGGCATGTGGATCATGTGAGTGTAGATCCACATGCTCTGTTTTACCCTACATACTATCCTTCTCTAACATAAAAACACACTTTTACTAATTTTGACAAAATCCTAATCATCTAACACCTTTTCTTGTTTTAGCAACATATAAGAATTAAATTATATGTTCTAAAACTAAATTTAATAGTTTCAAATATTATTTTCATGTTTTTGAAGATTTTAAATGATAATATTTATGTTTTTATTTAAATTTTATACCATACAATTGATAATTATTTTCATAATTCTACCAATTCAATTAGATTGATATAGAATTGAACATCATACTAAGGAAGTTAATGAAAGACTCAAATTTTGGTGGAGTGGGAAGCCAAAAATCAATGAGATAACATCATGTAATTAAGAAATTAAATCTCAAAGCTTAATATAGGTCTTGTTTCCCATCTCAATTTGATATTGATCAAATTTCTCAAACATGAATTGAATTTATTTGACCCGGTAGGTGGAGCTAGCATAGTTGATTATATTTTGATATTTCATTATGCCAATATATGTATATGTTTGTAATTATAATGCTATATACATGTGAGGAATATAATTCCATATCCTACACCTTCACCTCTTTGTTTTAAGCCACTTTGGTGTGTATGTTACATATATGTGTTGTCTTATCAATTAACTTGCATCCTTTTTTATATTAACCAACCATAACCTAGAACCTATCAAAGTACTAGATCTACTCTATCCATCACCTTATAAAATGATTCATCTGTTTGATTAGGCCCTATATGTGGTCCTATCCATTTGAATGGATTGTATCTATATACTATTACTCCCTATTTAAATTGTAAATTTCTTGATTCATAAGCCAATTAATTGAAATGTGAATGGTATTTTTGTATCTAATGGAATTGCATGCAAAAGGTCTCAACTATGTGTATATGAATTGTATTTAGGTACACCATCCTAGTTTGTTTAGGATTTTCAATTCATCATTATATTTTTTATTTTGTACATGTACATCTTAATCATAATTATATTAGTCACCTTCTTCCTCTAGTAGCCATTTGAAGATAGCGACCATTCATCTAAGTTAGTTAGTACAGTACTATCAATTAAATTTGTTTATTGATGTATAAGAGTATGATATCACTAATCTACATTATAGATCACATATGGTTTCATACATTGGGATTAGTGTCTTTAATGACAATCGCATAGAATATTATCACACTATTATCATTGAGAATATAAAAGTGTAGAATCTGATAATGGTGAAAATGTAGCCCATGAAGAGTATGCATAAGAGTTTGCAAGTTCTGTTAATATTAAGAATCATATGCAAATAACCTATGTGATGCATAATTTTTTCACCAAGTCATTTGGGTTAAAGATCTTGAAAAACAAAGTTCTTAGAAACTTGACTAGGCTCCAAGAATTTAACAATGATGTACTTCAAAGTATGTAGAGTCCTAATATAATTACACCTCTCCATATTCCTCCATTAGTTACATCTAAATCACTTCTTAAATCATATAGTGAAGAAGATATTTCTAAGAGATCCAATTATTGAGAGTTATAACATTGTTTCTATCTTTCTTAATGTCCCTAACATTTGGAAAGGTCTATTTGAATGAAAGGATCCAATCATTGGTAAGCATGAAAATCATAGTTTTTCTTCTCTTGATGCCTACCTTATTTGTGCTGAAGTTACTTTGCAAAATATAAACATGGAATGTAATGAACCTCTTGTTTTCTACTCTCCTAAAATCTCTCCTATAAATATAGATATTATGGCACATGAGAATGAGACATTAAAGAAAAAGAATGAAATCACGGACATTCAAAACAATCAAATTTGGCCTTCTAATATCTCTCCTATTTGTGAAGAAGATATTTTGGTGTTAGAAGATCCAATCTATGAGATTCATGAGAATCCTATTTGTGTCTCTTACCCTAGGAAAAGAATGCCATCATTGATAAGAAAGAAAATCCAACCATTGATACCTCCCTTTCTTGTGATGAAGTTATTTTAGAATAACCACCCTTTGAATGTCATAAACATCTAGTTTGTAGAACCTCCTAAAAAATCTCCTACTAGGGAAGATATCATGGTGCAATAAAATGAGAACATTGATACATGTCTTTCAAAAAATAGTAATGTGGCTTCCTTAGATGAAGATCATGAAGTGACATTAGACTCACCTTCACTATGAAATCATGAAAATAAGGACAAGTGTGTTGAGGTAATGAACATTAGAATTCCCTTGAGTCCTCTAATTCTTAGACCTCCTAGATATCCTTTAATTATTAGACTTCTTGAGACTAAAACTATCATTTATCCACCATCACAAACACCACAAGTTTAAAATGAACTTGTGCTTATCTTAGAACCACCTAAAAGGAAACTTGATAATGATAATATTTCACAACAACCGAGTTACAATATTGTTGCTCATACATATAATACTAGAAACATTATTCAAACAAGAAAAAAAACTCCAACATCCATCCCATTGCATCAACCTATCTTGCCTAGTGCTCCTCATTTGCCTCTACATAATGGAAAGGAGTATGATCTTGTTGAAAAACTTAAGAATACTCTTGCTAAGATATCCTTATGGGACCTTATTCAAAGCTCACCTAGTTATCATAATGTGCTTCACAATGCTTTACAAAAAGTTCCTATCACTCTTAATGTGCAACCAAATGATGTGCTAGCACAAATTCAAGCTATAAATCCAGTCAACTTAGACATTACTTTCCATCAAAATGAGTTACCTTTGTTAGAAGAGAAAAATAAAATGAAACTTTCCTGATAATAGCTCTACATAACTAGATTGGGATTATAAGAGAACCCTTGTTGACCATGGATTATTTGTCAACATATGTAGCATTAACCTTTTGGAAAAGATTAAAGTAGACAAAAGCCAAATTCAACCCAACTCTTTATCTATTTGCAGGTTTGATAACATAGGAAAACAACCGCTTGGTGTGATTACATTACCTATTAAAGTTGGAAAGGTTACATTGAAAACTTTGATGAAATTAATTATGAGCAACCAAAAAATCTAAAATAAATGAAAAAGATTTATGGAAGAGGTTATGAACTTATGAAACAACTAGGTTATAGTGGAAAAGGATGTGGTGCTAGAGAACAAGGTATTCATGTCCCTATAGAGCCTCATAGACAAGAAATAACAAGTGGTCTTGGTTATTGTCCTTCAAAAGAAACCAACAATCCTTCACTCAATATCAACACTTTCACAAAGGACTCTTCTAAGATAACTTTAACCTTGGTGCATCCTAAACTGATAGAAACTACCGGTTTTGGTTATTATCCTTCAAAAGAAATGAATGAATCAAAGAAATATTTTCTTAATATCAATGTCATAATGTAAAACACTAACAATTGGAGTTAATTATATTTTACACCCTCCTTTCAAGGAGAGTACAAAATATCGTAATCTAAAGAGTCTTGTGTAATTATGACACCTTGTAGTAAGTAAGAGATATCTTTGTCAAAAAATAAAGGAACATATTCTACTATTGATCAAGAGATATCATAGAGTTCATGGTCATTCTACTAATGAATGTTAGGATTTGAGTAATAAAATTCAACATCTTAAGAATTGTGGTGCTCTTCCTTGTGTTGAAACACCTAGTTCCTCTAATTGATATTGATTTTCATTCTATCATGTTTCTCTTCAATCATATACGCTCATTCTTGTCTTTCACTAAGTGGGAGCAAAGGGTTAGGTATCCTTTTCCTCATATGGAACTTTTTGATTGTCTCTTTTGGCTAGTTGACTACCTTCCATGTATATATAAGAGAAAGCTTGCAATGTGGACAACATGTACCTTAAGTTGGCTTGCAGGGGACATACTTTATTTCTATGATTGCATTTTGGGGGCAACCCCTTATTCATGATGTATTTTCATTTGAGAACATATGACTTGGCATAGGGATTTTTGAATAAGCTCTCATGTCTTCTCCTATTTTAAAGTGGATTTCTCACAACAATGGTGTTATCAATCACTTTAAAGTGGGAGAATACATCAACAATCATGTTCCATTGTGTGATTTTCTTTCTTCTTGTGATGTGTCCTTTTCTTGGTGGTTTCATTGGGTTTGATTTCCTCCGAGAGCATGATATTTATTTGAATTTTCCTCTCTTGGAGACATTGGGCATGATGTTCCCTAAGAAGAGACCTTACATGAACTAATAAAAGTCCCTTTGAACAAACCTTTACTCGCATATTGTTTATAACTGCTTAGTATAACATACTTGTTAGGCCTTGTGAAGCTCAAAGTTCTGTGTTGTGGAACCCTATTGAAGTTATCAAAGGGATAGCTTCGGTACATGGTTAGTACAATGAGAAGCCTAGATAGAGGCATGACTTTCTCATTGTACGGTGAGAGCCTCGATAGAGGCATGGATTTCTCACTAAGCCACCCATTGGGAAATATCACCTAGTGGACAACTTGAGGTTCCACTACCCTAGAGTGAGCACACATTTTGGAAAAACATGTTAGAATAAAGTCAAGGCTTTATTCATCCCTTTTTATTTATTTTTTCTTTTTTTAGTCATTGACATTGTATGTTTGTGTAACTTGTCTTGATGGTTTGTATCATACACCTTATGTGTCTCCCTTTGTGCTTCTGTTGGTTTGACATGGGATCTTGGATCCTAGGGGCTTGGTCAACTCCTTGATTTTTTCCATCCTATACCATCCAAATTATTACATTTGGACCCCTCTTGACTACTTTAGTGTGAGTTTTATGCAAGTTCCTCCTATCACTAAAGTGGGGGCTAAATGTAGTGTAGGAAAAAGTATCCCTTTTCAAACTTAATTTGAGAATAATTAATTAATAATAAAATGACTTAATTATGACTTAATTTAGTGTTGTAATATGTTTTACATATTCACATTAATTTTAGGGCCCTTTTAATTAAAATGGACTTAATCGTGCCTTATTTTTGGTGTTGTAGGATGTATCTTTATACTTTCACACTTATCTAAGGATTTATTAATTAATTAAGGTTAATTTTCATTAATTTTTCCCTTTAATTCAAATCCAAGCCTAATTAATTGCAATTTTTGAGGGATAAAACTTGATATTCATAAATTCCATAGCACAGTGTTTAACATTGAGCAATGTGTGTCCTAGGTATGTGACCTAGGACCCATTGACTATAGGGTGAATGGGTCCTCATTTACACCTAGGACCTAAATTTAAAATGTTCTTTTGATGGTATTTTAACATTTTTAAATCTATATTTTCAATGTCGGCTTGTGAAATTTTAATTAAAGATACGTTACTATAAATACAAGGTTATTTTATCAAATTAACATTAGATTTCAAGAGCATAATTGAGAGAACTTTCATAAGATTAAAAATTATGGTCAAAATAATTCAAGGGAAGATTTATTCATAATTTGTTGTAGTAATAAATATCTGAGCATTATATCAAATTTATGTGGAGTCATCCGTGTTTTTGGAGCTAATATGTTGATGTAGGTTTCATGACTCAGTCAAGCATTCAAAGTGTCATTTCAAGCAAAGATTCAAAGTAAATATCCATATCCATTGAATCCATTTCATGCAAGTTGTATACCTCCATTATAAAACATTCAAAAAAGGGTTTGGTGAGTTGCAACATTACATTTTTTCATTCATCATTCCTTCATGCTATTTCATTTCATTTCAAGGCTTAATTATCAAAACAGGGTTTGTCCAAGGAAAATCCCCACTCACCTAAAAAAAATAAAAATTCTCTCTTGATTTTTGTTTGATAATTCTTGGTGGAAGATCTATTGAAGAACAAAAATCGTAAAGTTGTCAAAGTTATCAAAGTTGTCACCATTCTTGAAATATCATGAAAATTGACCTTGTAGCATAGAAAAATGAATATTTTGACATTGTCACACTCATTTGGGTCCTTCCTGTGTATTTTGGCTTATTTTTGCCTTGATTTAGGGGTATGTGCAAGATCATGATGGGCCAAAAAGTGGCGATATGATGGGTATGTGTAGGGTATGTGGCTGACGAATTATTTTTACCCAAAATTGATGAAACGAAAGGGTTTTTAAAGGATATTCTCAACTTTCCACCAATATAAATTATGCTTTACTTTTGATCTAATAAATAATTATTATTCATTTTCTATTTGAATTATGACTAAAGTTTTGATTGATAGGCTGATTGAAAAACATCTATAACTTTCAAAGGATATCACATCTTTTGAATCCAAAACATGCATCAAATTCTATGCTTCAAAAACTATAGGATTAAATAAAATTGAATTTCAAGAAGTTTTGACCAAGTTAAAGTGGTCAGACATACAAGCTTTTATATTTTTTAGAAGTTGTAAACAAAAATTCATAATTAATTATTTTCTTGGAAAAAAATTACAAAAAATATGCTCACATTAGGACATGAGTCCTCTAATTATATCTAAAATCTTATAAAAAAATATTATCATTTTATTGTGGTTAGGGTGGTCAGACAGACACCTACTTCTTATTTTTTCCCTAAAATTTAAGTACTACTACATTGAAATTTCAAAATATCATCAAATAGATTAATTATTTTAAAAATAAACCTAGTATTTTAAAAACTACATTCAATTTGCTATAGCTTCTATTGTTACATATTTTTGAAATAATATAGATAACTTATTCAAATTTTTATGTCAAGTTGCCTAACTTTGATTTTTTTGAATTTTTCGCCACTTAGGGCCTATTTTTTCCATGATGATCCTACACATACCCCTAGTGTTGTAATGTGTTTTGCACACTCACATTGTATCTTGTTCATTTCTAGGCTATATGGACCTCATTTTATTGTTGTAAAGTGTATTTAATCACACTTTTACACTAAAATTTATATCCCTAACCCTAATTACCCTTTATATCATCATTAATAGGCCCTTATGACACCATATTGTGCATCTAGAGGATTATTTTGATCAAAAACATGATAAAATCAACATATAAGCCTGATTTCTCCACTCCCCAACATCCTAGCTAGCAATAGAGCCCCTATGGGACCCATTCACCGCCTTGGATGAATGAGTCCCATCTAGGTAGAAACCATTCACCCAGGATGGCGAATGGGTCCCATTTGAGTGAGAAAAATTAGGTTTTAAGTTTAATTTTCTTCAATGTTAGCCTTGGGGATGAAATTAACGAGCATTTGAATGGTTTGCCTATATAAATGAGCCCTTAAATCATTATTTAAGAGGGAAAATCATATGATCAAGTTAAGAAAGCCAGGGTTAAGCATTTCAAGATGTCACAAGATCAATTCTAAGGAATTCAAGGGTAGATTCTCCATCCATTGTTGCAGAAATTCAAGATCCATCATCATGGAAAGTTTCTAATTGCATTAATTCATTGTTCATGCTTCATTATCTTATCTCATCATTTGGTTTATATACCTAAAAGGGGTTTGATCAAGGAAAAATGCTATGCTCTAACAATCAACAAGTTTTCCACTCTTTAATGTGTGATTGTAGGTTTGTATATTGAAGAAAAATGCCAAAATGATAAAGTTGCAAATGTTGTCAAAATTGTCATGAAAAGTTGTCAAGACTCATGAAAAATAAGATCTAGGGTAAAATATCTATCCAATCTATAGGAAATTAGTGGGAAAGTGCTTATTTCATCCATCTTTAAAGGCTTGCAAATTTTTAGTTCAATATTTTGCTCCTAGGACACTTTTTGACAAAATAGGACTCATCCCCTAGTAGTGGTGAATGAGTTCCATTGCAGGTTTTTTTCGTAGATCTTTGTAGATTTAGATACCCTTTTGGCTGAAACCTACTATGGTATAGTTTTCCAGATCTAGGACTGATTCACCGAGAATGGCGAATGAGTCCCACTAGGTTCAAAATTAGTATTTCTAGAATTTCAGAGTCATTCCTAGTCTCTTCAAGGTTTCAATGTGCACACCATTTACATATTTTCTTTTCTGTTCTATTTTATTTACATTTCTAGAGCATTCTTTAGGTCATTTAGCATTAGCTTGCATATCACATTATTTTTTCAAACATTTTGTATTTTCCAAGTTTATACTTGGTGGTGAACCCTCATTAGACATTATTTAGTCCTTGGAACCTTCTTTTTTGTCAAATTTCAATCTCCTTTGCATTGAAATTTGAAGGGTTTCTTCTTGAGTGAAGTGTTGATCTTTGTTTCTCTCCTTTTAGGTAAAAAACCCTATAAGTGAAAGAGAGTACACTATTTTTTATGTTTCATTTTGGTGAACCTACATTTAAAATACCTTCTTTTCTGATTTGGAGTTTGGCTACATCCTAGATTTAGCTTACATTAATTTTGCATTAGGATTTGCATTGGTTAATTTGCATCTAGGGTTTCTAAATTTTTGTATTAGTGAAAGTGCATATAGGTTGCATGTTTGCATATCAAATCATCTCAAATCATCAAAAAATTGTATTTGCATTTTTTATACACATCATACAAGCTAAAAAGCATAAAAATCCATTGAAAATTATAGAAAATTTTGAAAAAAATCCATACTGGGACTCTTTTGCCATCTTGGGCGAATAATTCCCATAACATATTTGAAACAACCTTTTACAACACTAAAAACCCTATTTATAAGCTTCTATCTACTGCCATTAGCTATCTATATCAGTTGGTTGAGTTTCTGTAACATTCATTTCATTAGATCTAGATTAAATTAGCTCATTTCATGCATTGTTCAATTTCAATTTTTCATTTACAAGCTTTCATTTTACAATCATTGCATAGTGTAACCAGAAAATTATCTTTCTTAAAAACTAAAAATTGCATTTCATTTTACATCCTTATATTTCATTTTAAGTTTGCATAAATTACTTTTCACAAATGTTAGTTTCGATCTTCTCCAAGTTTGCAAAGAAAAAAATAGTCAATAAACATTTTAGTAATTCATTTAATGCATTCATAATTATACTTCTCTCGATACCTCTCCTTTTACTAATGAAGGTATCTCGGTGAAAGAAGGTACTATCGTTGAGAATCATGAAAGTCTTGTTTGTTCCTCTCTTCATCCTCCTTGGGAAGATAGTCTAACAATAGAATATAGATTCATTGTCATTACTTTACTTAGTCTTCATTTATCTTCCAACACCTCTCCTATTTGTGAAAATTCTTTAGTGAATAAGGATACAATCATGAATTATCATGAAAAACACATTTTTGAAGAGGATACACTAGAACCAATGTTTGAGAGTTATACCATGATTATTTCTCTCCTTCCTAATGTTCCTAACATTTGGAAGGGTCTATTTGGACAAGAGGATCCAATCATTGTCACACATGAAAATATAGTTGTCCTTCTCTTGATGTCTCCCCTATTAGTGATGAAGCTACTTTACAAAATCTAACCATGCAATGTGATGGACATCTTACAAGCTCTCCTACAAGGGAAGATACTATGACACATAAGAATGATACCTTGGAGAAAATAGACATTCAAATAGAGCCTTTTCCTAATATCCCCACTATTGATAATCAAGAAAATCAAACTATTGATCATCCCCTTATTTTTGATGAATTCATTTTAGAAGAACCAATCCTTGAATGTCAAGAATATTTGGTTTGCAGTTCTCCTAAAAAATCTCTTCCTAGGGAGGATATCATGGTGCAAGAAAAATATAACACCATGACAATGAAATAGTAGAAGAACATGATGAGGAAAAATTAGACTCTCCTTCACTAAGGGATGCTAATATTATTCAACCTCAACTCATCCTTTACCCACCTTCAAACAAACCACAAACTCAAAACAAACCTAAATTCATCCTCTACCCACCTAAGAATATTTTTTTGTAGCAACCAAGTCATAATATTGTTTCTCATACATATAACACTCAAAAAAATCCATAACCACAACAACCAACCTTGACACCCTTACCTTTTCCTAATCCTATCCTACAACCCTGTCTTACTGGGTCCTCCTCATGGAAAGGAGTATGATCTTGTTGAGCAACTTAAGAATACTCTTGGTAAGATATCATTGTGGGACCTTGTTCAAGCATCCCCTCACTACAACAACATGACTCAAATA
>VDFB02277892.1:0-69069 GCA_007258455.2 Sequoia sempervirens | reverse complement strand
TATTTTATATTTTGATCCCTCATATGTCTTTTATCTTCATAAGTATAGCAGGATAAGAGATAGATAAAGAGATAGAATAGAGGGATATATAGAGATGAAAGAAATAAATATACATAGAGGGAGAGAGAGGGAGGGAATGAGAAAGGGAGCTCGATAGAAAGATAAAGATAGAGGTAGGAAGTGATATATAAAGAGAGGTAGAGAGACAAAAATATATAAGGGTAGAGAGAGAAGGAAGAAGAAATATGGAGAGATAGGATAGAGGCAAAGAGATAGATACAAAGATAGAGCTAGAGATAGGGAGGGAGAAACAAGGAGTGTGTGTATGAGTAAGAAAGAGATATGGAGATGGAGATATAGAGGGAGATAGATATGTATAAATAGATAGAGAGTGAGGGAGATGGAGAGAAATAGAGAGAGGAGAGAGGAGAAGTAGAGAAATATAGAAAGAGAGAGTGACAGGGAGAGAGGGGGAAAGATATTGATAGAAAGAGGGAGAGCTAGAGATACAAAGGAGAAATAGAGAGATAGATGTAACTTGGAAAAGGTAAAGAGGATGAGAGAGAGACAAAGATAAAGGTAGAGATAAATATATAGAGGGAGAGATGGAAGGAGAGAGGAAGAGGGATAGGGAGAAATAGAGATAGAAAGAGAGAATGAAAGAGATAGATGGAGAGAGAAAGGAAAGCAAACTCAAGGACCTTCAACACTATTCTCTCCACTTGTGCCAAGTTGGCAGCTCTTGAAGAGGGTATACAGATTCATAAAGAAATGATTAGGAGTGGATTTCAGTATGAGGTCCCTGTGGTGAATTGTCTGATAAATATGTATACTAAATGTGGGAGTTTGGATACGACATGCAAAGTATTAGACAAGATGGATCGACCAGATGTTTTTTCTTGGATAGCAATGGTTTCAGGATATGCACAAAATGGGAGGGGAAAAGAGGCCTTGGATCTTTTCCAACAAATGCAACAAGTAGGTGTGAAGCTCACCTCAAAAACTTTGCTTGTGCTCTTTTTGCATGTGCCAGCTTAGCAACTCTGGAACAGGGAATGGAAATCCACGAGGAGATAATTATGAGAGATCTTGAGTTTGATGTCATTATGGGGAGTGCCCTCATGGGAATGTACATATAATGTGGAAGTATAGAGAGAGCACACAAAATTATTTAATAGAATGAAAAAATGAGACATGGTGTCATGGACACTAATTATTGCAGGTTATTCACAGAAGGGTTGGGGAGAGGAGTCTCTAAGGATTTTTCAACAAATGTTACTTGCAGGTATCATTCCAAACTCAAAAACTTTTTCTTATGTTCTCCCAACATGTGCCGACTTGGTAGCTTTGGAACAAGGTATGGAGATCCATGAACAGGTAATCAGAAGTGGTTTTAAGTCTGATGTTATAGTTACAACTACTTTGATAGACATGCACACAAAATGTGGAAGATTACAAAAAGCACAACATTTATTCAACAGAATGCATCAGCAAGATGTTATCTCCTGGACAACAGTGATTGCAGGATATGCAATGCATGGCCGGGCACATGAGGCTCTAAGCCTCTTTGAGCAAATGAAACAATCTGGTATACTTCCAAACCAAGTTACGTTAGTTTGTGTGTTGTCTGCATGTTGTCATGCAGGTTTAGTCAATCAAGGCTGGCAATATTTCAACTCTATAAGTGAATATCATCACATAACACCAAAAATTGAGCCCTATATTTGTATGGTTGGTCTTATTGGCCATGTTGGGCGCCCCAACAGTTTGTCACCAACATGCCAATTAAACCTGATGCATTCGTATGGAGGGGTTTGTTAGGTGCTTGTGTACTCTATCTCCCTCTCTCCCTCTTTATCATACACACACACTCTCTCTCTTTACTTTTATTTACATATTTCTTTGTCTCCTCTCTCACTCTTTTACTCTTTCTCTCTCACCTACTTTTCACTACCTTTGTTTTCCTCTATCTTTCTTTCTATATTCCTCTAGCTCTATCTTGTATGGAATTTATTATACAAATCAATAAAAATAAATTATTAAATTTTAATGACACATTCTCTTGGAAAGAACAAGTTCGATCTACTTTCATGGTTGTTTCTTTTTTAAGAGTTGCTTTGATATTAGTCATTTATGATACATGTAGATCACGTATATCTTCATAGATAATAATTATTCTAATACATATCTAGAGTAATACGTTTTCCATTAAAATTTAAATTTAAATTTTAAATAGATGAAAAACTATAATGTGAATGTTAGATTGATAGTTATGGGCAATGTGGAGGCCATTTCATTTACTTTGTAGTCCCTTGTACTATGTGAGGCCAAAAATTAGGATGTGAGGTAGAAGAAAAGGAGAAGACTCCCTTTGCAAGCAAGATCCCACACAGGGAAAACTTTAATGACAAATCTTCGCCAATTGGCGAATTCTAGGAATCGGCCAAGTCAAAATTGGGGAATTTCTCGCACCCAACAGGGTGTCCAAATTGCCTGGATTTTACGAACTATAGGTCTAATGCATGTCCATTCGCCAATGAGTTTTTTTATGAGGCATATTTAAGAAACAAATTCACCATTGTCAAACTATGTGTTTCAATTGGACTGACTAATATTTTCACCTAGAATCTCAAAAGCATTTAATAAAACACCTACATATTCACCAATACTATTAAAATGACATTGTATCAGGACCCATTTCACCAATTAAAATTTACAAATAGTTCCTTGTGAAGACCCATTTCACCAATTAAAATTTATAAATAGTTGCTTATGAGGACCTATTTTGTCAATAACATTAAAAAAAATTACATTTGAGGACACATTTTGCCTTGAAAATTACAACGTATCGTTGTATAAGCATGCGAGATTCACCAAATTTTTAATATACCATTTAAAAATCCTACAGAATTCACCAAATATGGAATCATGGATTGATATAAATACAATCGAAAGTGTCATTTATTCTTACACATTTTGTTCAGTTCTGAGGTTCTACTTCTTGATTCAGAAGTCAACGAAAGCCAAAAACGTAGACTTAAAGGTGAGTGATCATTTCTTCATAATGTTATTAGTTATAATAATAAGTTTTTTTATCTCTTTTCCATTCTTGCTTCAGTCTTAAAGATGATATTGAGTAGGAGATGATATCTATATTATTATTCTCTATCCTTAAACAAGAAAACATTTTTCCTAGTTTTTATTCGAAGTGAGATGAATATGTCGAGCGAATCAGAGATCAATATGTCGAGCAACTCGAGCAACAAGGGTAAGGCTCCTACCGCTCCTTGGGCTCCTCAAGGTGGTGAAGAGACTCATGCCGCTCCTCAGGGTGGTGAAGAGACTGGGAGGCCATCAAAACACCAAAAACTTAGACGTACCATATAGTCTTACTTTGGAATTTCCAAAGCTTTTGATCCATCAGGTCAAGATGGAGCTACATCATCAACTCTTCCACCAAATATTGGTAGCATTCACAATACCTCACCGCCACCAGAAGGTCAAGTTGAGCTTGTCATTGATTTAAATCAAAATTTATCAAATCAAGATGGTAATACCGCAAAAGATATTCCAAGGGATACCCTGGGCCCGGTTAGCCAGAATGAGATAATTGAATTGGATGAGGATGATGATGTTGGTAGCAAGAAAAGAAGAAGCAAATAAAAAATGGGGCGCGAGTGGGAAATGACGAGGAATTTTCAACTTGCTCGGTTGTCAAAGTACCATTCATGGTACCAGAGGGGATTGACAATGCAAACAATATTGAAAAGGAAACATTGGCCAAATGTACCACTTGTAGTTGGAAATGTGGAAGAGCCAAGACGTTGCAGCTAAAGATTGACACTATAGAAAAGCATATCGGTAAAGTTTATGAAAAAAAATCATAGACGAAAAGGAACAATCAGTCGTATGATGGAAATCAAAGGAAGAATGTCTTCATGTTAGGTATGTTGTGGATTATGAAGAGCATGAAAAAATAATTTCGAACTTTGCTACATGTAAAGGTACACTTGAGGCTCAATTTGGAAAAGCAATCGAAGTAGCAAATATGTCAAAAATTGTTCAAATGAGTGTTGTTTTTCATATTTTGTCTAGAGGGCGTCTGATGACAAACTACCTAGAATATTCTGGTTTATTATCTTTTTTGAATGTTCCTCACTATCCCTTGTCACATTGGTCAATAAATGTTGGATGGGAATGGGAAAATTTTCTTGTTGCAGTTGAAAAGGAAGATTTAAAGGAGAAAGTAAAAGAGTCAAATTTCATTGCATTATCTTTAGATGAAGTTACTATGGTAGACAATACTTCTTGGGTCTACATGCATTTGTATACTATAGAACGACATGTTCTCCAAGCTCATCTTCTCTGTGTTCATAAAATGAAGGATAGTTAAACATCGCGAAACATATTTGAACTAGTCAAGAAATCTTTGAATGAAATTGCAGGTATGGATGAGTTGACAATTGCCAAAAATTTGGTGTGTGTAGGAGTTGATGGAGTTGTAGTGATGTAAGGTCAAAGGGCCAGTGTTTGCAAAAAGTTACAAACTACTTGTGCACCATACATGCTTGGATTTCACTGCATGGCCCACATAATGAATTTAGCATTCAAAATTGTAAGCAGGTTTCCTACAGTATCAAATTTTAAAAATCTAGTCTGCGAGATCCATGCATACTTCTACAGAAGTCCCAAATGTTTCACATAATTTCAAAATTTTGCTGAGGGAATAACACCAGGAAACAAGCTTCTCAAGGATGTCGATACCAGATGGATCTCCCTGCATGGACCAACACAACGAGTTCTTTTAGAATATTAATCCTTGATTGGAGTGATGTACGAGCATCGCAACAAAGCAGACAAAGCTCCTAACCTCTTACATAGGTTAAGCGATATAGAGACCTCTTGACTTTAGCTAGTCTTCTCCCCATGCTAGATTAGATGAACAATCTTGTGAAGAAATCACAAGATAGAACTATGTATATTAGTGAATATGTCAATCTACGTAAACATACATGCTTGGCCCTTGATCATCTATATCTAGATCTAACACAAGATGGCCCAAATTATTTCATGTGGCAGAAAATTACTGATTTGAATAATCTTGATAATTATTTACAGTTTAATGCAAGCGAGCACTTATGTATTTATGTACATGGATATGATATACCAATGTACCATTGTAAGATAGTTAGGTGCTCTAGCAGAGAAGTAGTTGTTAAGGAGGAATATTTTAAAGGCATTGTTAAATCTGTTGGTGATAATTTGAAGGAAATTGCAAAATCTATTTCCTCAAAGATACGTGAAAGATTCCCTTGACATGAAATACTTGAAGCCATGGGTATTGTGCATCCTCAATTTTGGGAAAACTGAGAGAACCCAAAATATTTTCATGATCAAGTAAAAATCTTGATCGAACAATTTTTGAAAAGTGTAACATACGATGAGCAGAAAATAGAAAGAATTTTAAATTAAGCTAAGCTTAGAAAATAATCTAGGAGATTTGCAACAGCTATGAGGGACCAGTATAAATCCATGGGCAAGGAGAAGTTCTTTGAACCGGGATCAATAAAAAAGGTTTGGACAAACTTAGGTCAGAGTGAAATATTGCATGGTTCGATATTAGAATATTTCAAACTTGTTGATTTATGTCAAACAATGATATTAGGGTCGGTGGAGGATGAGAGAGTTTTCAATACATTGGGGTTTTTGAAATCAAAGTTAAGAAACAAACTAGACAAGAATTTGGAAAATTACTTGAGGTTGAAAGGAACTGCGTATAATGTCTTTAATTTTCCTTTTGAAAGGGCACTCACAATCTGGATTTCCACATGTGAAAGAAGAGGGACTAGGTTGTGCAACACTCCAATTCCAAATGCTGGTACTGCTGGCAGTGGCAGTGCGACTGGGACAGATGAAATTGACAAAAATCACACAATAAATGTTGAATTTGAGACACAGGCTCAAGAAAATGAAGAACAAACTTGGAATCAAATTCAAGACGACTCTTTTACTTTATCTGATGATGAACGTCAGTTTGAGGACCCTAAATCCATTTGGGAAATGGAAGAGAATTAATAGCTCTTTTAGGTATTTATACTGCGCTTCATGGATCAGTTTCCATTGTTCCATACTGTAGTTGATGATATTTTATATTGTATTCAATGAAATTGTGAATCATTGCACTTCATGATATTTTATTTTATATTGCACTTCATGAATTATATTCCAAAGTCAAACTATAGTTGATGATATTTTATGTTGTATTCCATGAAATTGTGATATTTTATATTTTATATTTTATATTAGTCTGTACATAGCATTCAATGAGGTGTCAGATGACAATGCCTTTGAAAGGAAAGATAAGTCCATAATGTCGCGTGGTCGTTGAAACTTGGAACTTAGAACCAAAGTCTAATGTTTTGAAGTTTTCGAAACCTCCGACCCATCGGCACCAACTAGAAAGATGACCAAGAAAGACTTGCAACTCAACAAAGTGAACCATCAACCAAGTCGAGGAATCGAGAAGTTATGAAAATGTAGAACTCCACGACAAGGTTATAAAACTCTGAGGACTAGCGACTATGCTTGTTTTTCTCCCTTATTTTGAGTCTATCGTCTCTTTAGCTATAACATTTTACATGAATTATTAGTGAAATCTAATCAATGATCTTTCATTAATCTTCTTTGTCATTAATATTATGCAATATGCATTGATGTATCTTTTAATTCTGGCTCTAGTTTAATGAACCAGTTAAAGTACCTTGATTAAATCATTAAAGCATGAATTCATATAAATGTTTAGTGGATCTGCTAAGTAGTCATGGAGATTGAATATTGATGTGTGAATTGTAATGAAATTTTACTAAGATTATGGATGCCTGAAATTAAAATCACCTTATAGTTCATATTTTAATTGTGTTAAAAGTAAAAATTGAGCATGCACTCAATGATTCATCACTCAACTCAATGCTTATTAGATTAATAACATATTAACAATAGTATTAGTAGCATATACAACAATGAACATCAACAATCATTTAAAGTGTATCTATAAGTTGAAACCACTACTAGAATTTTTCTTCAAATGATATAATAAATAATACAAATAATTAAACATCAACACATTACTGAAGTCTGAATTTGAGCTTTTAAATTGATTATCACATGAAGGAATACATATCTGGCATTGGAAATGCAAAATAGGTCACCACATCTGGGTTCTGAGGAAACTAGTCCAAATCAATCTTCCTTGCATCCTCCATCTTTTTGAAATCATTCTTTCCAATGAATCGCTCATTTGTGTCAAAATCCTCTGGCAAACCAAGCTCTGTGAAATTCCTTACCTTTTCATCCACCTTCTTCATCTTGTCTGCAGCCAAATACAAATATTCCTCTGTTTCATGCATTCTCAAACACTTTTCAATGGTAGATGACAACATCATTGATTTAGCAAGCCAATTAGTAATCCCTTTTAATTTCAAAACATTGTCACTGGCTTTATAGACTGTTTGTTGAATTTGATTTTCTAATTTCTCTAATGCCAACACATTTTTGTTGTCCATTAAATATTTGTTCAGCTTATTATGATGTTGTCTAATAGCATCAATCAATTGAAACATGTCACACAAATGATCAATCCCCTGCATTATTTCACCTAAGATCTTTTGTTTCATATGCCTCATTGTTTCTCTACAAAATGTAGATAACTTATTTTGACAAGACTTAATTTCATTTTTTGCTTCCATCAGCTCTGCCTCCAATCTTTCATTTATTTTTCTCTCCTCCAATTTTTGTTCCCACTGTGCATTTCCATTTGCAATGCTTAGTCTTAATTTTTCTGAAGTGGATTTTTCCTCATCATATTTCTGGTTGCTCTCTCATCTAGCCTTTGCTTCAGTTCATTCACTGCAGTCTCATTCTGCTTATCCTCTTTGCTTGTTGATGTAGAGGAAAAAATTTTAATTCTTTTTTCTATTCATTGCTCTTATTATCTGTTGCTTTCCTCTTTGCTTTCTCATTTGCTAGGTCTTCCTGTAAATTTTCAATTTGAGTCTGCAACCTTTTTTTTCTCTCTATCTTGCTTTAGCAATTATGTGTACACCAATTCATTGTTCTTCTTTGATACATTAATTTTGTCAGTATTTTTGAGTCCAAAAAAATCCAATTGAAAATTGTTCACCTTGAATTCAGATGGAGTCATCTGATTTGTTGGTTTGTTTTGAACTATGGGAACAAGAATTGTGTACTCCATGATTTCTTTACTTGTGTCAAATGTGGGTAATACCATGGTTGTTGCAAGCTTTGAAGTTAGAGCAGACGCACTTTCCATCAGTTGCTTCTTTTCTTTTTTATTCAATTCTAATTTCTTTTTAAACTCTTCAATGTAATCAAAACCCGAGGATGCAAGAACAATAGAATGCTTGAATGGTGAAGGAATAGGAGTACTTGCAGTTGCTAATGATGTCACAGCCAGACTAACTAGCATTGGGGGAGTGCTTGGAAATAACTCCTTTGTGGTGGATCCACTGGTAATGTGACTTGGAGTTGGACCTGTCAAAATCCTTTGCCTCTTCTGTATGCCTTGATCACCTGGTGTTTCTGTGGTATATTGTGTTGTTGTCCTCTTGTGTGTAATTTTATGTTCTAGCACATGTTGACCACTGCTTGTACTACTACCCATACTATTGCCACCAAAGGCAATGCCAGTTGCACTAAGCCTTCCACCATGGGCATGTCCTAGTTGTGATTGTGTCTGACCATGAGGATGAGGATTTGAAGCTCTAACAAATTGTCCTGTATGCCCTAGGTCTACTTTTTCACCTCCAACCCCAAGGTTAGATTTATCAAATGGTTTTCTATGCTCTACATCTGTTACCATCCAAGGGCCTTGTCTTTGGGACCCCAAAGGACCACCTTCATAACCCATTTTTTCAGCTATGGCTACTCCTGTAGTAAATGCTTCTTTTGTTACCTCACTTAAACCAAGTTTGAAATTGACATGGATTTCTTCTTCCCTATCATCATTAGATTCATCATCACTTTCTTCATCTTCTTGTTCATCTGAATGCTCTATATTCCATAATTTTCTAAACTCAAGATCTTCTTCGTTATCTCCATACTCTTCAAGAGCTCTTGGATCACCTAGCTCCTTCCTCATAGACCAAAAGGCAGTAATTTTTTACCGTGGCCAATTTTTTTCTGTAACTTCCTTCTCTAGAGAATCTGGCATTTTTACTATATTAGATGGTTTATGACTTTTTTCATAAAAAATGTTGTACCTCCCAATTATCTTACGATGCAATTCCATAATTTCTACTAACAATTGTTCAAAAGAAATACCATTCTTAGCAACACTTTTCTCCATTGCTACTTTGACCTCATCCCAAGAATCCTTGTTTCTCTTCAAGCAAGGGTTTACTTTAATGTTGAATTCTACTTCCAACATTCTTATTGAGCATAATCATTGATTTAATGGTGTCACATGGATCATACTACTAGTGACAAATAGCATCAAAATCAAAAAAATTCAAAAGATCATGTGCCACACTAAATGCTTTTCTCTCGAATGTGATCCCTCCACATGAAAAAGGTAAAGAAGGAAATAATGTCTTCTTCCCCTTACCGCTAAAGTGTCTTTCATCAGTACTCTACATCTGCCTTACATATTCCAAAGCAAAAACCCTTTTTGTCACATGTATTGGAAGTTTTTATGGTTGTACTTCCGATCCATAAAATCTTAGCACAGTATATTCTTCCATTAAGTACCAATCAGCCAATTATATTTCTTTTCCTAGTTGAATGTAGTTTCTACATGACATAGGCAATCTAGGCATTGGAGTATTTGTAATTGCTTGATGCAATGGAGCAAAAAATTAGTCTACAAAATGATTGTATTTCCTTCGAGAATCATGCATCCTTATCACAGTGGTCCATTCATATACTAGAGCCATTTTATTTTCCTCAGCATTACTATAGGGATGAATTTGAAGCTTGTTGGTCTAAAACATTCCTCTAAATTTGAATAGAAAAAGATAGCACAAGTAGGTTGCGAACCTAAATGTCTTGGTGGAACCTCCTTTCATCATTAAAAAATGTTTATGCATGGATTCTACAATGTGCCCAATAAAATTATATTTGACATGTTAAACATGATAATGGATATTATATACCATTTCAAGGAGGCTTGCACACACTTCAAATTGCTATCCAATCTGAGGCAAAATGCTAGCATGGAAATAGTATCATGAACCCATGGTTTAAAAATATTCAAATCATAAGGAGGCTTATGATTACCTTTCAATTTGTTTCTATCCTAAACTATTCTATTTAAGAAATATTTTTTCTCCATTTCATCCACTGCTTCATAATCACTAGCAAGCTTTTCTAGGTCAATGTGGACATTTCCAAATTCTTCGGTTGTAAACCCCAAGGCCAACACTTTCCCAAGTTCTTCTGCATTAATGGATAACAATTCTTCTTTGCTATCTTTATTAATAATTGCTCTTTTGTTATCATTATAATTTAGGGCATAGACCATGATAAATTCTAGGCAAGGGAAAACCTCATGTAACATCATGCGCCCTAATCCAGTTACCCACGGTCAACTAATACTATTAACTTGCATTTGCTTTTTAGCCTTATTCTCAGATGAAAATATAAGTTCTGAGGTATGCCTACCATAGGTTTCAAGATCATAAATATCATGGTATTCATCAGTGAAACCTGGGGTTTTAAGTAATTTTGCATAATGTATTTTTTTATCCGACATTGCTCTAGTGGTACTGGTGGTAGACATGCTGATACAATCAACAATGTGAAATTTGTGAATTCCCTATTAGTCCTTAATTTTTCTTAATTCTTAAGCCTCTTAACCCTAAACCTAAACTTCAAATTTTGACAAAATAAGATTTTAAGAAACGTCAAGCAATGAAACGTAGCCACAAGAATTATTTAACTTACCTGAATTTTGAATTTTGATTCTTGAAGTTGAAAATGGATTGAAACTTGAAATTGGGTTACTGGAATGGCTTTGTTGGAAGTGGAACCATGGAACCCAAAACAGGGTGGTGCATTGCAATGAGAAAACTGAAGACTAAAATCTCCCTGTGTGCTAACCCTCTAACTTCAAAATAAAATCACTTAGTAATAGAAAGTGTTGTTTTTTCGAATATTAAAGTGAATGACACCAAAATTTCTACTCGTTACTTACAGACTACATAGTACACAATTACATAGTACATGGCTGGCAACATTTAAAACAAGCCATTAATGATTTACTCCTGCATTGACAACAAATTCTAAACCATTGATCTTTGTTAATCTAACGGTTATAGGGTGATTCTGGAGGTTTAAGTTCGCAAGCCTAGCACTCTATGCATTTCATTCTGGAATGCAACTACAACCATACATCAAATGTTCATCGAATGGTTGATTAATTTATGATATGAATAATAAACATAAAACATATGTTTTAAATTTTCTTTAAACTTTAATGCACTAGGATTGACATCAAGGCCAAGGGGCTGGAAACTTAACATTGCAAAGGCCTTAATAAAATAAATTACAATGTCACATTAATAACACATTGCACAACCATTAATAATTTAATAACACTTAACTTGCAAAGGACTTAATAAAATGAATTACAATGTCATTTTAATAGCACAACCATTTATTTTATTACAACTAAATTACAATGTCACATTATTACATAGTACAAATACAAATGTAAACGCAAAGGCCAAGCTTCTGCTGGACCGCTGGTGAAAATGTAAATTATGTAATACATGTTTCTCTGAAAATAAATGGAACTTGTCGGGTCAACCATGAGCTCTGAAAATAAACACATGGGACTTTTTAGGTCAGCCATGGGCTTTGAAAATAAATGCATAGGAAAGGGGGCCCAATCAAACTGGGGAAATGGGAGCTGTGAAGATACAAAATGTACTTAGCCCCTTTTAGAATCAGAATCACGCAGAAGATGAGGGGTTGTAAAATTTCTCCCATGTAGAAGATGAGCACTAAAAATAAATGCAAGGGGCTTGCCTGGTAGGCCATGGTGTCTTAAAATAAATGCAAGAGACTCTCTTGGCCAACCATGCAGACGATGAGGGGTAGTAAAACTGCTCCCATGTAGAAGATGAGCACTAAAAATAAATGCATGGGAATTGCCTGGGAAACCATGTAGATGATGAGGGGTAGTAAAAATTCTCCCATATTCTACCTGTAGCCTCCATGCATCAGGATAACACTTATGTCCATCAGAGCTCCTCATCCTGGTTCAAAACCTATCTGAGAAGTTAGGTGAACCAAATCAACTTCTTTCCAATTCCACCCATTATGAACTTGAAGGAAATTGGTCTTTTACTCTGTAACTACAAAACTTGAGGCATGAGAATTTAGAGCATCCCCAATAATACTGCATCATCTTCTTCCTGAATCCTTATTAAGTTATTAACCCTACAAAATGAAAACCCTTATGACAATTCAACAGATGATTTTAGTTGTGCTCACTATCCTTATTTATGGGCCAAAAGTTCCACTACCAGCCTAGTCCCTTGTACACCTCACACGTGTCACGTGTGAGCTTGTGTATAGTTACTATTGACTAGTAATAATTGTGATTCACGCAAACCAAAAAGCCAACTTAATCGGTACCTGAAGTTGGCTACATGCAAACTATACCTCAAGCTGACAAGCTATCAATTGTCAAAATCAATAGTGCCACGCAAGTTGTCGATTGTCAAAATCACTAGATTATCGGCATCATCATCTATGATTCTACAGTACATCGTGCAATTTTTAATATAAAGTTATCCAATCAATCACTCTGGCTATTCATATGGCATTAATCTGCATCGCCGCCCAGTACCACAGCCAAATTGAGAATTTCAATTGAATAAATGAAAGGTAGAGTACTTCGACGCATTGAAAAGAGAGAATTAAATGTATTATTTTACCTTAATCATTATCAATGTCCAAAGTCACAATAAATTTCGCTCACATATGATCAGAACTATATGTTGATAATTACTATTAGTTTTAAAAGCCACATTTAACATTTTTATATTGATCAAAGAAAAAGGGATTTACAAGAATGGAGCCATTAAAAGCATTTTAATTTAAGTAGCTATTGCTAAAGACTGGAGTACATAGTACATAACCAACGTGGCCAAAAAGCCACTAACTGTGACAAAAAAACTAGTCACAAAGTACATATTACAAGAATTGTTACACTGTACAATAAAATATAGACACATGACATGTCACACAATTCATTACTATTTTTTTTTGTAACATTAGCTGAGGTCATCAACTGGTTGTTTGAGTAGAATGTGAATTGAATTTAACAAATCAATAGCAGAGAAGAAAAGTGAATCACCCAAAACCTTCCTCCAAAACTCCAGACTCTTTAATGATTCAATTTTCATATCACATAGCATACCCCATCTCATATTAACCAGGGCAAGAGCCTACACTGTAGAAGCATGCAATTCCACTTTCCCGAATATTCCACCAATGGGTGCTAACCCACTTTCAAAATTGTAATGCTCTAGCGCCAACTCCAACGAAGAAATAGAGTAAATGAAAGGCTGCAAATAACATATTGCCAGTGTCTTCACCAAATATTTATTGAGCAAAATGTCCATGCAATTGGACAAGAAAGATGAAGCTACCTCAGAATATAGAGCACAAGGGTTGTTCTGAAGCTATTCCCTACCCAGAATTATTCTTATAGCATCCTCAACCTGCACACAAGGAATTGTAAAAACCATACCCAACTTTCGTCTATCATATGCCTCGTCCCTTATTTTCTCCCAAAAATATTTGGGTAGCATGGCACACCATGAAGACTCCATAATATCTCAAATAAATTGAGAATAGAGAAGAAAATTAGAAATAAATCAATGCCAAATATATTATAAATTATTTGAAGAACATCAAGTTGGTGAAGTATATATAGAAGTTAGCATGAACACAATCAGTATGACATCACACTTATCATTTTTAAATTCACCACTATCATTGATGTGACAATTAACATTTATTTCAACACTTGAATCCTTATAAGCAAGTGCTTAATAGGTATGCCCACAACAAATGACAAGATGGCTGCATAGTGCACATGCAAATAAACTATAAAGTTATTTTTAAAATGGGGACATCGCTAGGTTGACGAGACTCGACCCTCAAGATTAAAGAGTTAATATTTAAGGCTTTTTCATAAAATATTTTGGTCTGACTTAGACAATATTAAACGGTAAACAAGAGCACGATGATCGACATACCTAAATAATTAATAAAATCTCAACCATTGATTTCTTAAATCTAATGGTTCTAGTGTTATTCCGTAGGTTTCAATTCGCAAGTCTAGTGCTTCAAGGATTTACTTCCAGAATGCACCTATAGTCATCCATCAAAAATTCATCGAGCAGTCCCTCTTTTAAAATGAACTTTATGCACGTGCATAATTTAAAATGAGAACATCGCTAGGTTGACAAGACTCGACCCTCAGGATTAAAGAGTTAAGATTTAAGGATTTGTCATAAAATATTTTGGTCTGACTTAGGCAATATTAAACAGTAAACAAGGTTACAAGAGCATGATGACCGACAAACCTAAATAATTAATAAAATCTCAACCATTAATTTCTAAAAATCTAACGGTTCTAGGGTTATTCCGGAGGTTTCAATTCACAAGTCTAGTACTTCAAGGATTTACTTCTAGAATGCAACTATAGCCGTCCATCAAAAAATCATCGAGCGATCCTTCTTTTAAAACAAACTTTATGCACGTGCATAATTTAATATGGGGACATTGCTAGGTTGACGAGACTCGACTCTCAGGATTAAAGAGTTAAGATTTAAGGCTTTGTCATAAAATATTTTGGTCTGAATTAGGCAATATTAAATGGTAAACAAGAGCACGATGACTGATAGACTTAAATAATTAATAAAATCTCAACCATTGATTTCTAAAAATCTAACAGTTCTAGTGTAATTTCGAAGGTTTCAATTCATAAATCTAGTGCTTGAGAGATATACTTCCAGAATGAAACTACAACCATCTATCAAAAATTCATCAAATAGTCGTGGTCCATAATGTCGTGTGGTCACTGAAATTTGGAACCTTAGAACCAAAGTCTGAAGTTTTGAAGTTTTTGAAACCTCTAACCCACCAACTACAAAGATGACCAAGAAATACTTGCAACTAAGGTTAGGAAAAGCACCAAAACCTTGACTTTGGTGAATTAAGATAGGAAAGGTGGCAAGGATGGTGCATTTATGAAGTGAAGATCATGGGCAGATTTTAGCAAGTGGACATGACTAGAGGATCGATGGGTAATTAAGATCGGTATGTGTGGAGTTTGGAAAATTATTACCTCTTGGCCCTCGATTAGCGATGTTAATAATAGAGTTTGGCGTGGAGAAGAAGGTACACAGAAAGTTTGAAAGAGTGGTGGTGGTGGCGGTGTAGCTACAACAATTTTCAAATGGAGGCCAACTTCACTCTACGTTCAAGGAGGCAATTAAACCCGTTTTATGGTGAAGCTTTTGACCAAAGATTAATGGGTATATTTTTATTCACTGATGGGAGGTTGGTACAAAGTGTGTGGATGATTTTGGGGAAATCCTTTGGAAATATGAGGCATAGATATAGGACTAACATGGATGTATACTCCTTGATTATAGCATGGGGTTTGGACTTGGGGGAATCAACAAGCACAGTGAGAGAAGTGATGGATATGATTGTGCATAGAGATTTCTTGGAAGGATTAGAATCAATACTTGAATGGACAGTTATAGGTGAAGGTTTTGATATTCGAGAAGGATTTGAAAATGTGGAACTGGAAGGGGCAGAAGGATGCATCCCTTTCGTGCATTGGTTGGAGGATGATATTAAAAATCGATGCAAGGAAGAAGCAAGGTTAGGCTGGCAAGTATTGAAGCTCTTTATAGAGCTGATGAAGGTGGAAGCAATTATAGCATAGGTGAAAGCAGAGGCAGAGTGCATGGAAGCACGGGCGAAAGTGAAGGAAAAGTGTATGAAAGAAAAAGGATAGAATGCAAGGAAGCAGAAGATGAAAGGAAAAGCAACAAGGAAAGTTGGTTATGAAACGGGTAGCACTAGTTGAATTTGTAGTTTTTGTAGGGTTTTTGCAAAATTAACGCAAGACTAGTACTAAATTTTTGGCTTGCTAGGGGTTGAACCCTATTACGGTTGTATAGTGTGAATAGTAGGTACTAGAAAGGGTAAAATAATGATTGAAAATCTTGTTGAAATATGTAAGGTAGATACAGATAGTTGTGGAACTGGTTTTAGTTGGGCAGAGTTACTTTTTCTGTTATGAAGCATGTTAAGATGCTTTTTTGAAAAAACCATTATAGTTGTAGGTAATTTTTGGATGGTTGATGAAAACAATGAGGCAAATGATGTAATCTTTATTTTCATGCAATACAAAATCCTATTACTGACCAAAAAAAAATCTAATGGTTCTAGTGTTATTTTGGAGTTTTCAATTCGCATGTCTACTGCTTCAAATATTTACTTATGGAATGTAACTACAACTGTCCATCGACAATTCATTAAACGGTCGTGGTTAGATTGATTTGCACTGACACTTTTCCACTGCATTTTTTTTATTAGTTTGATATTATGTTTAATTTTCCAAAAAAAATTCTTAATCATTTGAAAGTAGGTTTAATTCGCCAATGAATTATATTTTTTAGTTTGAAAAAAAGTTTTAATCGCCAACAAAATTATTTTTTCTGGTTTGAAAACAGGTTTAATTCGCTAATCAAAAAAAAATATTGGTTTGAAAATAGATTTTAATCACCAATGGAAAAAATTTAGTGGTTTTAAAAATTTGCATTTCGCCAGGATTTTCCATAGACTTCTAGCGATTAGAAAAGATTCACCAATGGATATTATTTTTTTCATGAAAAATGAAAAAAATTTGCCACTAAAATTAATATTTTTATCGGGAAGTATACAAGATTCTCCAGTATTTTACACCTTCACCGAGGGGGGGGGGTTCTTAAAGTTTTCCATGATCCCAAATCCACAATGAGGAAAAATCTCACAAATTCATAGTTATGCACAATGTAGAGCATTTCATTTTCTCTATACACTCATCTAATGTGTGAGAACACAAATTGGGATGTGAGGCAAAAGAGAAAGATAAGACACCTTTTATAAGCAAGATCCCACATCCACGATGAGTAAAATCTCACATATTTTCTAAAATTATCATAACATTGACAATATAGTTTCAAATGGATTATATGATATATTAAATATTTTTATATTTTAGGTTATAGATTTATTTATTTTTCCTTATTTTGTAGAAGACAATGCACATCCTACAATCATTGCATTCCATGGGATTCCATCTCTTTGAGTCATTATGCCAAATCTAGCTAAACGCCTTATTTATAGTTCCATAATTTGCATACATATCCACCAAGGTAGTTGCATCTATAACATCTAACAAATCCTCCTTCTATTATGCTTTGATAAATTCCACACCCTAATCTAAAGGTCATGTTTTGGAAAAATAAAGAGAAAGAAAGCAAATGTTGTAGATATTGACTTCACATGTGCCATTTGCATTTGTGTGTTCTACAATTTTTTTAACAAATCTATTTTGTGCATATTTTGCAATCATAGTAGGCTATGAGACCATGTCTTTGGGGAAATTATATAAAAAATATTACACATGTTGTGTATGCATCCACAATTTCCTTACACATCTACAAGGGTAATTTTAACTACAACATATCATGAAATCTCTCTATCCTTCATGTTTTGATGGATTTTCATACCCTTTTCCAAAGCCCCCATTTTGGCACAAAATAATTGATCACAAATTTTTCTCTCTTTTCTATATCTCTATTTTCATTTATACCTCTTATTTCTATCTCTTGTCCTATCTCTCACTATTCTCTCTCTTTATCATTCTCCCTATCTTCCTCTCTCCCTCTTTATCACACACACTCTCTCTCTCTCTTTACTTTTATTTACATATCTCTTTGTCTCCTCTATAATTATTTTACTCTTTTTCTCTCCTCTACTTTTCACTACCTCTATTTTCCTCTATCCCTCTTTGTATATTCCCCTCTCTATGTTGCATGGATTTTTATTATACAAACCAATAAAAATAAACTATAAAATTTTAAATAAAGAGGCACATTCTCTTCAAAAGAACAAATTCAATATACTTGTTAGTGGCCCAAATTTGCACCCCTTTGCCAAGCTATGAAAGAACTAAACAAATTTGGACTAACATGGGACTACTTTCGGGTTGTGGGTATCCTATTGTGAAAGCAGACCTCCAGATTATGGGTTGGACCCCCTTTTCATGTCACCTAAACTAATGATTTCTTGAGGAAAAGGGTAAAAAGATGCATGAAAATGAACTTAACTGAAAAAATTCAAAGGGTGATACACCAAAAATAAGACTTGCAAAACAACCTATTCACATTCAAAACAATGACACAAAACCTTGTTCACACAGCTCATTTTGCATGCATTCTTGCATAAGTAATTTATAAGGAGGTTTTTAAGTAGGAATCTTAGAAGGAAAACTTCACAACTAACATCCTTTGCATTTACTAACACAACTTATAACCTACAACAATACATTTTTTTGCTAAAAAAGTGCCTAACAATGAGACAAGACTATAAGGAAAGAGATAAATTTCACAAATAATCTGATCAATCACTACCAACACACAATAAAACATGAAATGAGAAGGTAAATGTTCAATTTCATTGATTCAAAGTACTCAACTAGTATACAAGTCTATCTAAGTTACAATACTGCTCCTACCGAAAAAGATAACTCCAAAGCCAAGCTATCACTTTGCTGGAAACAAAGAACTAACTTCAATAACAAAGTTTGAAGTTACTTAAGCAAAAATCAACCAATCCTCTCACACAAGTCCCTCTAGAAGGTTCTGGTCAAATGCAGCAGAAAAGGCCAGAAAGAACCTTCTAAAATCACTCCAAATTGTCCTCCACATGAAGTAAAGTCAAGCCAAGACTATAGTCGCACCAAAAATGTGACAAAAATGCCTCCAAAAAGCCTATTTCCTCCAAAATTAGTCAAATAAAACTCCCCACACATCCCTCATGTCTACCAGTCATCATTTGTCCCACACATGTATTCAACTCATTTGACCCACACTCTTAGTGCTTTTGCAAAAGCACAAGACTCCTTTTTTGCATTTACAAAATAATAATCTGATTAAGTGATTTATAATATATCACTTAAAAAAAATACTTTACATTTCAAAACAAAATGCAAAAAGGGCCCCACCACCTCCTTGGGATTACATTTACATTTGCATTAAATAAATATCATTAAATAAAAGTGATTTACAAATCACTTAAATAATTCCTTACAATTGATAAAATGCAAACTAAATGATATGTTCAAATGCTTGTAAAAGCATTTGAGAAAATTTAAAACTCTCCTCCAAGGCATTTGATCAATTCTCATCACCCCCACTTCTGCATTTCAAAGCTATGTCACTTGGTCAACATTTCATACTTCTAGATATGAGCAACATGGGTCAATAGTCCGGCCTATAAGGAACTCCAAGGTTTTTGGAAGGCACAATTTCAAAGGATAATGAAAAAAAACATCAAGGCATAGGGTTGGTCTTCAAAATGAAACACAAGGAAAAAATTTCCCGAGTCTTGCAAATGTATCACATGAGGCAAAAATTGCCTAAGGCATGAACCTAAACACAAACCCACGTAACACATTAAAATGTGTTTGCATATTTTAAAATACAAGGTGAAAAAATACCTTATCGACCTCCATAGGGTTTCTAACCCTAAACAAAAGACATGGGAAAAGGAAAAATATTCATTCATTTGCATCGAAGGTTCTAGAGGATTCTCACCTGGCCACCATGGGGTTTGATGGGTGCACTAAAAACATGGTTTTTAGATTGGTTTCTTGGCTGATTTCTTGTGGTTTCCACAGAAAAAAAATAGGTAATTGTGGTTTTTTGAATAAAATCTGCATTTTTTCCATCTTCAAAGGCCATTTTATGAGTTAAATGCCACGACCATGATATTTCATGATCATTTTTTGTTGGTTTATGTTATGTGATTATTCATTCTACTCACAGCCGCCATGATTGTGATCCTCTGAAGCTTGAATGGAGGCTTTTTATGTGACAAAATGCTTGCATAATCAAAGAAAATGAGCAAAACAACTCAGGTAAGCCTTTACCAGAAATAAATTTCCATTTTCTAGCAAATAGAGCTCATTTTGAGCTTAACCAACTTCAAAATGAAGCAAGTTTATTTTTTTCTCTATATTTGCATTTGAATTAACCAACCCCATATGGGTTTTTGATATACTTTCGAAGAAAAGACTCTTGGGCCGCAGCCATGAAAATGTATTGGGGTTTTTTGCATACCTCTACTTTGCTTTGAAAACCTCCATGATAGCTTTCCTCCTTCAAATCTTTTGTATTTGGAATTTCAAACTAAACCTAGATGGGTTTTTCTTGCTTTGAGAAAAAACTTTGATGTGTTGGTCGTGGCCATGAAAGACTGTATTGTTTTGAAAATGGAATTTTTTGTAGAATGTTCTCCATGTTATCTCTTCAATACCTCTGCATTTTGTCATTTTGAATAGACCCATATGGGGTTTTTGTCTTGAGAAAAAAAACCATTCTTTGTACTTTGTATTCCATTTGAAACCCCAAGTGGGTTCTTTGATTTTGTGAAGAAAGAAATACATTCAAGCCGCAGACAAGAATGTGAACTGGGTTTTGCTTTGTTTCAATTTTCTTCATAGAGGGTTTGAAATATTTTTGTTGCTCTTGAATATCTCCATCAAATTTTTCTTTCACCATCTCTGAAGTTGTAATTTGAAAATAAACCCAAATGGGTTTTGTTGCTTTCTTTGTATTCTGTATTTTAAAATAAAACCCCAAAGTGGGTCTCTTCACCTCATGAAGAAAATGATTTCTTCTAGCCACGACCTCCAAAACATAGATACCACTTCAAATTTTTTGGTATTTACTATATTTACAACAAAAATCCATGAGAAAAATGATTTTCTACATGATTTAATGCCATTGCATAGTACAAATATACCTCCTGGAAACTCATCTATTTCCCATTTTGTAAATTCCTTAGAATTATCAAAGCTTTGTTCTTTGATTTTGCATTCTTGTTATTATTTTGAATGATCATCATGCACTTTTCCACTGGCATCTAGCCTTAGGACTGTTACTTGATTCCCATATGTCTCCTAGGAACTTACACACATTGCTTGATTGTAGAGTATCACCGCAAATATGATACTTAGTAGATTTCCCTCTCTTTGGTTTCTTGGCATTTAAGATGCATGGCATGGTTATAACACAGTTGGTTGTGGCTTGATGAAACTCATAGATAAAGTTCTAAAAAAAAATGTCATCATATGCATTGGATGACTGCCCCATGTTCCTTTACTTTGAATTTGCTTCTTTTGAGAATAAAACTCCATTGTTGTTTAAACTAGAACAACCTCTAAAATTATAATTGTTGTTTTGTTTATAGATTCATAATAGATAGTTCTCTGCAATGTAACCTTGAATCTATAATATGATATGACAATGAGAGGGAATTTTGATCATCATATGATTGTTTGGTTGTCCTTTTTCACTACTTTTCAAATGTTCACCTCCACTTCTGCACTTCCAGTGTATGTTATTTCTACCATTCTGCTCATAGTTGTTTGGAATGCATTGTCTTGATTCTGAAGGTTCCTAGCTACAGATAGTGACAAGGCCCCTATGTTTGTTTCTTTCAATGCCCTCTCTTATTATCATGACATTTTGGCATCAAACCTTCATTAAAGCATGTGTTGTTCATGTTGATTTCATTTCATTTTCCCAATAAAGCATACTAGAATTCTATTATTGGTTTATCAGTCCACATATTCAGCTCTTTCGTTGGGTTTCCATCTAAGATTCTCATGTTTGCATTCTTTTACATGACTGTGTTTAAATGTAAATGGCTGCCCCCCAAATATTTGTTAATTTTCAACATGCATGCTTTGTACTTAAATGAAAGCATTGTGGCAACAGTCTACTTGACCATTTGAAAAGCAACAATACATATGCAAGAAAGATGCTTATCCTAGATACAAAACAAAACATGTTTAGTACCTTTTGATTCCCAAATTGAGCATCTTTTAACATTGTTTCCTCCTGTATGGTTACTTGATGTATATGGTTGATCATTTGAATGTAAGCTCCATTTTTCACTACCTTACATCACTTGATTGTTAGCAATGCTTTCAAATGTTCAAATGTTGGCATCATTTGCGAAACACATTTTCTTTACATAGCTTTTGTGATGATCATGTTTAGGGCTGCTCTATTGGAAGACATTGTTATTTGGAAATGCATTTCATTCATTGTGCATGATATCATCATGGTTGTAGCTAATGTAGATGGTTGCCTCACTTTGTTCATTGTAGTCTTAATATTGCATTGATATTGTGAAGTGATTTGCTTCTATTTTGTTCATTTTATTCCGAAATACACTATCTTTTGAACCTTTTTGTCATGAAGCATCAAATGGCTATACTTGTGCCTCTATTGAGTGAATGATCATTAATTTGTTCAAATTGAACAGTGCATAGCTCGTTGAGTCCATGGAGACTTGTTGTACCTTAACATCACTATTCTTTTTCTTTACTCTGTCTCTTGCTCTACAAGGAGCCACCTTTTATCCTTAGCTGCATGGTGCTATTATGATCTTTCCTCTGTATTGAAGTCATTGTATTTTTAATGTAAATGCTCATAATGTACTCACAGGTACAAAACATATTGAATGCATCTACTTTCTCTTGAATTTTTGTCATGTGACTTCTTCATAGCAACTTCGTCCATGTTATTTGCTTTGAGTGATATTGTTAAGTGACCCTAATGCTCATGCTCCTCATGCATTTAGATCATTATGGTTGTTACATCATTATGAGGCATTGTGCATTGATTGTTTTGACACAAGGTGTGCACCATAGGGGTATTGCATTCTGACCTTAGAACCTTTGCTACCCCATATCATACATTCATTGTTGTTGTCCTATAGCATGAGAGGTAGCATGCATTTTTCCTTTAGGACTGCCCCAATCTTCATGATTTCCCTAATAATTGTTTGTTTCCCCCAAAGGTGTTACTTGAGTCTTCACAAACATCTAGGTCCTTTTGACCTCGTGCAACAAAAAAACACCATATCCTCTTTATTTTATTGTACTGGGCAGACATATGTCACTTATGGTGGTGACCTGAAAGATCACCATCCTAAGTGATGTGTGCTTGTCCAATAAGGTTGAAGTGAGATGAATTGGACAGTGTATCTCATGCAACAATGCATGATTATCTTCATTCATTCTTGCTTTCCCATATGACTCATGATGATTTCAGGCATGGCTTGATATCTCCATTATTTTAATAGATGCATAATTGAACTTGATACATCTATAATTGAACTTTATGCATCACTGAAATCATTTACTTCTTTAATAAAATGGATCTTGGATCCACTTAAGAAGATTGAAAGACATATCCAACAAATTACACCTTCCTTTTGACATGATGGCAGCATATGATTCATTCATTGTGAAAAGATGAAGCATGAATTTCTTGACAACTCACATTATGTGTTGCATCTTTTGAATCTGATAATGAAAGTTGATCAACTGGTGTGATTCAATATTGATTTAATGCATCAATAACATGTTTATCATTTATTTGATCAAGTTGCTCAATTTCCTATCGCTCTTAAAACATCAAAGGGCAGCATGTTGGGCTCTACCCTCGTGGGAGCCACATTTCACCCCACATGTTGTAATTAGCTGAATCAAAACAGTAACAAAGACTTGTCCTAAATCTGCACAAGGAACAAACCAATTAGATAAACAAAGCATATCATAGGCGTGTTTAATTACTCATTTCCTTTTTTTCATGGACACTTATGGTATGTTGCTAATTAATGCTCATAGACATCATATTACACGTTTATGGATGTTTTGCATATATTTTGATCAAGGACCTTTCATTGCTCTAACAACACTATTTTTTCAGATGTAGGAAACCTAGGAGCAGCGAGGAAGGTGTCAAATGGAAGCAGAGCAGTAAGAAGGATCGAGATGATGTAGGACCAAGCCAACGAGATTCATCATTCCACGAGGAAATGATGGGTCCCTTTTCATTTTATATGCAATTTATTTTCTATTATTTGTAGGCGTATAGTCTTTTCTTTATAAGCATTAGAATAGCTAGTCCCCTGGCTTGTGAGGGACATTATACACTCATGATTATCAATAAAGATTATATTTGCAATACATGTTGGTTCTCTTTCTTATTTGTATGTAATTGCAAAACTGGAATAAATGCAATATGTTTTGACAATCTCCTTTATGCACATTAATGAACTAAGCAGAACATGATGTATCTTTTAATGTTTAAATGAAAACGCAAAAGAATAAACAATAAGTTACCTGATTTCAGCTAGAAGCCAAAATGAGGAGCAAAAGGCTTGGAGCATTGGGTTGCCTATGGCGGTATATAGAATCCCCTACACATATTCAAAAGGCCATCTTGAGTCCTACTAGTCAACAAGATTTTTATTTCTCTAAGTAAACATCAATTACTTCAACTTTGTATAATGTAAACAAATTGAGTCACTATAGCCATTCACCATACTATTATTATATATTTCTACTTTTTAGGATATAGATTTTTATTTTTTTCCTATTATATTGTAGACAATGCATGTCCCACAATTTTGAACATTTAACCCAAATTCACGTTCTACTTTTCTTTAATTCAATGATTATACTATATCCATACAATTTTGAACTTATCAAAAGGTTCCTCAGCGTACCCATTGCACACTAATAAATTTGAACTATATAAAATATATTAATTATTAACTATGATAATTTTGGATTTATAGTTAATAAATTTATTACATAATATTATATACAATAATAATATAATTTTAACAATCAATAGGAAGTATTACTTAATCATTTGATAAGGTATGATCTATTAATTATAATAATTATATATTTATATTTAAAAATTAGTATTATAGAATATAATATATAATAATAATAACATAATTTATACATATAATAATAAGTATAATTAGATTATATACAATTTAATTTGTATTATATAAAGTATATATTATGTTATATTATATTTATTTTGAATGTTTTCTAATATATTAAATATAATATGTAATAGTATTACTTTAAAAATAAATTGATATGATATCCAATAAATCTCAATTCTAGTGCCTATCATGATTGGTTAATTGCATGGTTGTAATAGTTATACTGAGATGGACTCGTGATTATATAAATCTCCTTTTAGAAGTGAACTGTGATTCATTGAATGTAGGGTTTTTGGTGTCCTCTAGAATCTTTAAATTGTAGGGGCCACTCAATCCATGTGGGTCTCAAATTGTAGTACAACAATAATAAATAGCTTCTCTTTTCTCTATCTCTCTTTCCCTTTCTATCCCTCATATTGTTCTCTATCATGCTCTATCTTTTTGTCTATTTCTCTCTTTAAATTTATGTCTCACTTTATATATAAACCTCTAACCCTCTTTATCTATCTACCTCTATATCTTTGTCTCTATCACTCTATTTTTCTTTGTCCCTCTATCTATTTCTACCCCTTGTATACACTCAAATTTGGTTTGGAGGATTAATTAAATACAATCTATTTAATTAATAATCTTTAATTCTTCTACTTATAAATAAATTGAAAGATTTATTCATATAGTTCATTTTTCTCTAATTCTTTCTATCCTAAATCATTTTCCTCGTATCTTAATTAAATGAACAAATTTAATTAGTTTGTTTTATTTAATTAACCTCCTCTCACTAAATTTGAATTTTAAATTCTAATTTAAGCACATGTCTACTAACTTCTTCCCACCTTCCACCTCATCATGTGTCTCAAGAAATTAAATATTTCTAATATTTAATTTGGCATTTATCATCAACAAATTCTAACTAATAAGGGACACTTGGCCTTCATCTCCATTTTATTCCTCTTCACACTTGGCAGTTTGTTCTTATGAAGGGAACACATTTCCCCTTTTCTCTCTAACCTCTTCATCTTCAACTGTCCATTCTCCAGTTCGAATCCAGACTGTTGATTTCTTCCACCTAGGCTCATGCCTTGGAAAAATTATAAATAGACTCTCATTTACAGCAAAAAAGGGAGAGAGTTGAGCATTAATAGCAATTACACTCTGCAGCATTTTAATTAGCATTGCCATTTTAGTATTAGCATTTTAGCATCAAGTAGTTTAATCATGGCATTTTCATTAGCAGCATATTAATTACAATATTTTCATCGTATCATTTTCATTAGCAACATCATAACAGCATTATTATCTTTGCATATCATCTACAACTAGTTTATAAATCATGTAATGTATGAAACATCTCTTGCACTTCCAATATCTCTCATTCTTCAAGTTGTCATTTTGAAAGTCGTGTGCACAAACAATTTGAGAGCAAAATGACTTAAAGAATCCTTGGAGATAGAGGACAATGAGACGCCATTGAGGAATTGTTTTTTTAATTTGATTATTATTTGAATTCCTTGATATAATGTTTCATTGGTGTGTTGTATAAGTTTTATTTGCTTATTCACGTTATCTACATACACACATAAATTGGAGCCCATCATGGGGCCTAGCTCCTTTTTAATATTTTCTTGCAAGTTTTCGTCAACAGGTTCATTCATGAATGTTGATGTAGTGCATCCGCAACCTATTTCAACGTGTAGGTGGTGACTTTCGACACATCCAAGCTCTGTTATAGTGCATACGCAGCCCAAACCAGCACATCTACCTCCTCTTCCAGCACATATACAGGATTTGATTTCCCTTTTCTGTTTTCTAGAATAGAGCATTGAGTGTGTTTAATAGCGCATATACTAAATATTTTAGTGCATATGCTCTTTGTTTTAGCACATACACCTTTATTTGCAGAAATTTAAAATTTTGGGGGACTGATCTGTATCTTTCTATTTTGTAGGTGCTTTATACATTGTCAAAGACATATCTGCTCGACTACTAATGATGTTTGCGGGGCCTAGCTTTATTTTTCTTTGATTAAATTAGGCATCTAATTTAATTACAAGGTTAAATAACACCATGTATGTTGTGTTTGCAAAGTGATAGGCCTATGCTCTCCCCTTTACTGGGTGACCAAATCGCCAGAATCACTCTTTCAGTTTATTGCAATAGCACCTTTACCAGGCCTGCCTCCTCACTTTGAAAGGAGGGAACGACCTAAGTGGGAATAGCTAAAGCCAAGAATTCCAACCCACTATAATCAAACGTGAATTGTGATGAAAATAACATTCAATGGTAGTGTGCATTGATAGCCCTCCCCCAGTATCCTTGAGATGCGTAAAGCATTTGTTCTAAAGGTTGGCAGGCCTCCTGAGGGAGTTTATCATTTGACGCACCAAACAGAAACCCTTACTAAGAACTTTAAGTATTATAATATTCACAGTGCAAGGGGAGGGAAGAATCTACCCCCAAGATACTTACCATATAACTACCAGGGATTTCTAGCCAAAAGTGGAGGAATCGACTTTGGTTAAGACCTGGAAAAGGAAAAAACACGGGCGCCCTCTAGGGGGTGATAGGGTTGTGTGAGCTGATGTAGTTCCAAGCTATGATCTGTGATGTTATTAATGAACCTTGACATTAGAAGAGTCTGACTAATCTATTTTTTATTGTTTAAAACCAATGGAAATCAAAGGGATCGGACCAGATCCTAGAACATACACTTGATGTTTAGATCATAGGATGAAACAACTGTTTTACTACCCGCTTCTGTGTTTGAAATCATTTGTTCAGAAGATCATCCATCAAAAACACTCAATTCACTGATTCAAAAACAAGAAAACCAGGAAATTTTTTAAAATGGTGACATTTCTAGTTTAGCGCATAAACTTCTCGTTTCAACGCATTGAGTTCATAGTCTATAACATATAGGGTCTGTTATAGCACATTCACCTCATCTTTCAACGCATATAGGGTCTATTCTAGCACATTTACCTCATCTTTTAGCGCATAAACTTTCTATTCTAGCACATTTAACTGACACTCTAGCGCATATAGGGTCTGTTTTAGTGCATTTATCCCATCTTTCAGCGCATTCACTTGATACTCAAACAAAGAGCTAAATTGAACTTTTGTCTGACAACTAGAATCATATTTAGGGACCCTTTTCATAGCAGAGATCATTCCTCATTAAAACATTGGTTTAAACTTGAAGAAATTGACTTTTACAAGTGCAATCCCTTTAACTAAACCTAGATCAAACAACTTAAAGTGCCCAATCACCAATCTCATCTCTGATTGTTAGCTGAGTTTCACTATCAAGATCTATCATCCTTTATCACAAAACAAACATTGTACATCAGATTTAGCTTAGTCTCATCAATAGGATCTATCATCCTATTTGACTTAGGTATCTCATTGGCACTCCCAAAACAAAGATCAAAGTATAGAAAAACTCTATCACTTGCATGACCGTTTTAACAAGAGCTCAAAAACAAAAACTCAAAGAAAAAGAAATAGAAACCCAAACCATCATGGCAGAAGGAGAAGAAAATCCTTTCCACGGATTTCATCAACCTGAAATGGGTGAGATAATTGTTGAGTACATTCAACAAGCTCAACAAGACCCTAAATTTCACAAGTTCATGGAAAAAATTCTAGAAAAGGATGGAGAGAAATACTTTCTGATGCTGGAAAATCAAGGTGTAAAACTACCCAATGATTTTGATGTCAACCAATTGAAGGGAGCTCCCAAGAAAACAAAAGCTGACTCACGAATCATAGATCCATTGAATGCTTTAACACACCAAATGCAAAATCTTCAACAACAAATCCTAGACATGCAAAGGGGAACAACAAAGAGATATAATTTGTTGCATGACATATGTCCTTATCCATTTGACAAAAATATGAACATGATACCTTTTCCACCAAATTGTGAATTTCCAAGATATGACAAATACAAGGGAAAAATTGATCCTTAAGATCATGTAAGAGAATTTTGCACCATGAGTCTGGAATTTGCACATGAAGAAACCTATCTAATGAGATTATTTCCAAGAATTTTGGGTGGTCAATGCATGGATTGGTTTTCAAAACTCCCACCAGGTATTAGATTATTTGAGGAGCTGGTAAATAAATTTATCTCCCAATATTCATACAACATTTAACATGAAATAACCATGAAAGATATTTGTAACACAAAACAGAAAAATGGTGAGCCATTTCTTACATTCTTACAAAGATGGAGGCGATTATTTGCTAGATATGCCCATCCTATACCTGAGAAAGAAAATATGGATATCTTTATTGATAATCTCAACAGTGAGATGAGTTATAGACTCCAATTGCAGTGTCCACCCAGTTTTGAAAAGCTAATTGAAAATGGACTTAAGATTGAGGAAGCCTTGGTTAAAAGAGGAGTATTGAGAATCTATAATGAAGGAACAAACTCTGCTAACTCTTCTAACCATCATAACAACAATGAAAAATCCAAGTTTTGGACAAGAAACAAGAATGTTGGTAACGATGGTGTAGTTGACACACATAACGTAAAACCAATCTTCAACTTATCAGGTACTACACCCAAAAACAACCAAAACAATAGTGAATCTAAACCAGCTCCACCACCATATCGAAGAAAATTTACACCTTTGGGGAAATTACTTGAATCAGCATTAAAAGAGCTTCTTGCACACAAACTCATAACATTACCAGATACATGAGATTTTCAGTCAAGAGTTAAACCATCATGGTGGAACGAGGCATATTACTATGATTTTCATAGAAGCAAAGGTCATAAAAAAATGATTGTATGCAATTAAAACATTTGGTGCAAGACTTGATAGATAGAGGTGGCATAACGATAGGACATAAAACAAATGATGATCATGGAGCATTTAAAAACCATCTACCCAACTATGAAAAGGAGAATCCTCTTCAACAAACAACAAAGGGAAGAATGTGAGTTATGTCTATGATACTACCATCAATCACATTTTTGTTGTTGATAATCAAATCAATGTCATCAAAATCAAGGATAAACAAGACAACCTACCAGTAAATGTGACCACAAGGGGGTAGTCCAAGTTTGTATTGAAAGGAAGTACATCTAAAACACCTATTGCTCCTTCGAATCAATACAATATAGTAGATCAATTGCAAAGGATTCTGACACAGATATCCATACTAGAACTTCTTAAAATTTCACATTATTTTATAATTATAAAAAATAATACTTTTTTATTTACATGATTAATCAATAATAGATATAATTTAAATTCTATTTAATATTATATAATAAATAATGAATTCATTTAATGCTATTTTGTAATTATTTATTTAATATTATTTTTAATTATAAAAATAATATTTATTTTAGTTTATAATTAAATTTGTAAATAATGTATAGTTATAATAGAACAATTTAGATTAAACTAAACTTAATACAATTGTTGGATAAAAAATCAAAGCTAATTTTAATTTATTTTAGAATGTGATTATCAACACACAAAAGTCATTAGAAAGGTGTGAGGTTGTATGGGCCTTAGGAGGACTTAACCTCAAAATATATCAATATTCAAGAATATATAATCAAAATATTATCTTCATAGTCATAAGGTTGTATGTGAAACTAAAGCAAAGAAAGTATGGGTAAAATAAAAATAATGACAATGTAATTTAACTCCCAAAGGTGAGAAACAAGTACAAAAAAAAAGGAGTGAGAAACAAGATACAATATATCAATTACCATGGAGTTAAATCAACAAATACTTTATAATTTTGTACATATTCAATGAAAAATGACACATCTTATATGATTTCCAAGTAGCTTGGCACTCCAGGTCCTCTATAAAATCCAACTTACCAATTAGTAGAATTATGAATGACACGTCAAATGTCAAAGTTCCAAATATTTTATATTTTGATCCCTCATATTTCTTATATCTTCATAAGTATAATAGGATAAGGGCACTAAAGGATAGTATATATGTGACCAAAAAAAAAATGAGGTTATACATTTCAATTACAAATAATTTATTATTTTGTTAAAGATATTATCATTGGTACAAAGATTTATTTAAGTTATATCCACCATACTAGATGTCAACCTATATCAACATCTTTGTTGATTTATCACTTACGAATTGGTCCATGCATAGATCCATGTGGATAAACTCATACTTGCAAGATTTAAATGGCATGCCTCTATCTCCCTATCTCTCTCTATCTCTCTACCTATCCCTCTCTATCTTTTGTTATCTCCATATATCTATATCTCTTCCTCTCTCCCCCCTCTCTCTCTATCTCCCTCTCCATCCTCTCTTTATCTCTTTCTATCAATATATGCATCTATCTCTATCTCCTTACCTCTCTATCTCTCTCCCTATCACTCTATCTATTTCCCTAGGTCCCTTTCTATCTCTCTATATCTCCCTATAATTGTATATCTCCCTCTCTCCCTCTTCCTCCCCCTCTCTATATATTATCTCTATCTCTCTACCTATCTCTTCCCCTCTCCCCCCCTCTTCTTCTCTCTTCTTATCTACCTATCTCTCTCCCTCTCTCCAACCTCTTTTCTCTCTCCCTCCTCTACCTATCTCTCTCCCTCCCTCTCTCTATCTCTTCTCATCTCAGCCTCCCTCCCTCCCTTCCTATCCCCCTATCTATCTCTATCTCTACCTCTCTATCCCTTTCTCTTCTATATCTATCTTTGTCTTTCTCTTCCCATATATATCTATATCTTCCTCTTTCTCTCTCCCTCTCTTTATCTCCCCTTATTTCTCTCTCTCCATCCCAATTTGTCTATCTCTACTCTTTTTTTTGTTTTCTTTGTCTCTCTTTCCCTCTCCCCCTCTCTCTATATCTCATTCTTTCTCTATCTCTCTATCTCTCTATCTCACCATCTATATATTTGTCTATCTCTCCCTCTCTCCCTTCCTCTATATCTCTCCCTTTGCATCCACCATCTCTCTGTATCTTTACCTCTCTCTCTATCTCTTTATCTATTTGTCTTTATCTTCCTCTCTCGCTCTATCTTCCTTTTTACCTCTATCTTACTCTCGCCTCTATATCTCTTTTTCTCTCTATCTCTATCTCTCCATATTTCTTCATCCATCTCTCCCTCTATCATTCTCTCCATCTCTCTCTACCTCTATACCTCTCCTTCTCTCTATATTACTTCCTATATCTAAATATCTTTCTATCTCTCGCTCTCTCCCCTCTCTATATAATCTCTTCCATCTCTATCCCTCTTTTGTCTATCTCTCCCTCTCCTTCTCCATATCCATCTCTATTTATATCTTTATATCCTTACCCCTTCCTCTCTCTCTCTCCCTCCCCCCTCTATATCTTTCTCTTTCTATCTGTATCTTTCCCTCTCTCTTCCTCTCTCCCTATTACAAAAATAACATGATATTGTTGGTAATGGAGCCTAATTATCTTCCTAATTCAAAGGTTTTGTTTTACTTGTGTTTGAATCCCTATAAGTGGATGCATATTTGATTTAAATTTTTCACTTCTCCATTGACATTTTCTGCACAAACATCATTTTTTGAATGACCTACCAATTTCCCTCATGTATTGCACAAATATATGTAAAAACAAACCAAAATTTTCCCTAATTATCTTCCACACCTCTTTGACATACTCATTGCACAACAAGGTGTGATTACTAATTTAAGCTTTTTTAAAAACCTTTTATAATTTTAAAAGGAGCACATATGATAGGCTCCTTCTATCAAGATTTTTTTACAACATGATACAAATTTCAAGGACTAAATACTAATACTAACTAGCATATGTATAGTTTCAATAAGAATAAAAAATATTTTTTAATGCATCCCCGCTATAGCAAACATGTCATATTGTCTCCTTACATTCGAAACTACTAAATTAGCTTTTTGGGCCTCATTTTGATATAGAATAGATTTAACATTACAATTTTTTTAAAGCTACAATCTCATTGCATTTACCTTTTATACAATAAAAATAAAAAACCATTCAATGAAACACCTAATACAACCCATTTGCTAATTTGATTATAATATATTTTCAAGATAAATAGATTTAATATTTGGAATTAGTGCATTTGTAACAACTACCAAATTAATCATTGATTAATTATAAAAATCAATGAATAAAATGGAGCTAATGCAGATCCAATCTAAAGGAGTTAAATAGTTGATTTTTTTTTTCTAAATCATTCTACAAATATTACTGTTAGTGATCCAAATTTGCATCCCTTATGCCAAGCTGTGAAAGAACTCAGCAGGTTTGGATGTAACATGGGACTGCTTTCAAGTTGTGGGTGTCTTATTTTGAAAGAAGACCTCCAGATTATGGATTGGCTCCCCTTTTGATGCCACCTAACTAATGATTTCTAAGGAAAAGGGTAAAAGATGCATAAAAAATGAACATTAACTTGAACTGCTAAGGGTGATGCACCAAAGCTGACTAAGACCTGTAAACAACCTATCACATTCAAAACAATGTCATAAAACCTTGTTCACACAACTCATTTTCATATGCATTTCACATAAGTAATTTATAAGGAGGTTTTAAAGCAAGACTCTTAGAAGGAAAACAAGAAATTCACAACTAACAACACTTGGATTAACTAATACAACTTATAACCTGTAACAATGTATTTTCTGCTAAATGGGTGCTTAAACATGAGACAAGATTACAAGGAAAGGTAAATTTCACAAAAAATCTAATCAATCACTAACAACACACCATAAAACATGAAATGAGTGTTGGAAATATGTGCCTCAATCTCACAGGCTGAAACCTCTGGAAGAGAAAAGTCAGTATGACCTTCATTGTGTCTGGCTGACTAGCAGCTGGGAAACCTTATGAAATATTCAGGTCGCCAAGACCTTGCTTCTATCTTGCCGACTGGTGTTGCTGCTATGACTTGTGGCATTCGTTGTAACCTTTTGCTGAGGGGAGATCTCTGGCTGATAGGCCATTCTTATTGGATATCAGAGAGACTCTGGGCGACAATCGGTTTCAGGGAGAGACTTGGACGTTCGATATGTCTCATACCAACAAGAGAAGTCTTGCCGATAGTTATACACTTGTGGTCGTCAGAGTAACTCATGTGTTTCGAGATGAAGTCTTATCGATATGGAAAGTCTCGCTGATAGCGTTACACTCGGGGTCATCGGGGAGAGACTTGAACACTCGGTGAGAACTCTTGGCGATGGGTGTCTGTCTTGCCGATGTTATAATTTGTTATCGGTATGACTCCTGGCGACTAGTGGTCTCGGGGTAACTTGGAGACTTCGGTATGAACTCTTAGCGATAGTGATATGTCTCACTGACAGTTGAACATCGGTGTAACCTCCTGGCAATAGCGGTAAGTCTTGCCAACTGTTGGTCATTTCAGAATGACTTGAAGGCTCGATATGATCTCTTGGCGAAGGACGATGGTCTTGCCGAATAGCGATACAAATGATGATCATTAGTATGAGGTCTTGGCAACAAGGCGAAGTCTGAGCGATAGCTTTCTGAACTCGGTGGAACCTCTTGCCGATAGTGTTGACTCTTGGCGACATCGATGGTCAAGTCTTTGTGGCATCGGGGAGACACAGTTAGTGTCTCACCGACATGTGAATACTCTTTTGAACACCTTTGACCGATTAACTGTCCTACGTGGTTTGTCCTCGACCAATCAGGGAGCAGAATGGGAACCGCTAGCAGTTGGACTGTTGTGGCCGTTACTAAGAGGAAGTTTGACAGACATGGGCGTCATGGATATACTCAGGAATTGGAGATGTTGTCTGGTTTAATGGTTGCATGAGTAGTTGGATGAATTGTTTGATGTGTATCAGTGTGAATCAGATTATGAGTGTATTGTAACTTAAGTGTTATGTAGCAAGGTTGATCATTGAATGCTACTGTAATTCGACATCAAAAAGATAAGTCTGATCTTTGTATGTAATTCTTATTACTATAATACAAAGTGACTTCTCTTGGTGTGGTGGTTTTTTCTCCCGTAAGGGTTTTCCCACATAAATCTGGTGTTCATCTGTGTTTGATTATTTCTCTGTTTCTGTTATCTCTTTCAAGTGCATCTTATTTAGACTGTAATTGTAAAGTTTAAAAGTATCTCTACATTCTTCCCTAAGGTTTTTGACGTTAGGAGAGTTGCTTCCACACTTAGCTTTCCTTACAAGTGGTATCAGAGCTTGGCCAGTTGTGTTATCCTTGTGGGTACGTTGGATTTTTTGAGTCAATTTCTGTTCAGTGGGAGTCTTGTAGAAGTTTGGTAATTCGAATTACAAGTTAAGATGGCAAGCACGTTAGGAAAGATTGAAATAGAGAAATTCAATGGCAACAATTTTGAGTTGTGGAAACTTAAAATGGAAGATCTATTGGTTGATCATGATATTTGGATTGTTGTGTCTGGAACGAAGCCTACAGGCATGAAGCAAGAAGATTGGTACCTTGCAGATAGAAAGTCTAAGGGGTTGATAAGGCTCTATTTGGTAGACTCCGTTCTTCTGAATGTGCATGAAGAGAAGACTGCATCTTCCTTGTGGAAGAGACTGGCATCTATTTATCAGGGGAAGTCCTTAGTGAATAATTTTTTTCTTGAGGAAGAAGTTGTACACTTTGAGAATGCAGGAAGGAGGGTCTATAGCTGATCATTACAACACATTCAACATGTTGATTGCACAGTTAACATCTGTTGGTGTGAAGATTGATGAAGAGGATCGTTGTATGCTTTTATTGTGTTCTTTGTCAGATTCATGGGATCACCTAGTGATGGCTATTGGGAGTACAACATCCAATTTCAAGATGGGAAATTTTGTTGATTCTTTGTTATCAGAAGAGATGAGAAGGAAATATTCTGAGATGGCGAAGGAGGCCCTTGCTGTTAGAGGAAGATCGAAAGATAAAGGCAAGAAGAAGGACAAGAAGTCCAAATTGAAATCAGAGGGAAGATCAAAGTCTCCTGGCAAGAAGTTCAAAGTGAAGTGTTGGAATTGTGGGCAACCTGGTCATGTCTGAAAGGATTGTAAAGAGGAGAAGAAGAAGAAGAAGAAGTATTCTTCCGACAATGATTCTTCTCAGAGTGATGCAGACGCCTTCATTGCAGCCTTGGCTACACAGGCATCGATGATGTCTAGTTGATTGATTATGGAGCATCTTTCCACATGACATCTCATAGAGATTGGTTCACAAAGTATGAAGAATACAATGGTGGAAAGGTGTATTTGGCAAGTGATTCATCTTTGGAAATTGTTGGTCGTGGAAGAGTCAAAATTCAATTCCCTAATGGAAGAGTGAAGGGAATTAATGATGTAATGCATATACCAGGTCTGGCTCGAAACTTACTTTATGTTAGTATGCTGAATGATATTGGAGTGCAAGTCACGTTCTCTGGAAATGGTTGCAAGATGACTAGAGGCTCTATGGTGCTAGCAAGAGGTGCTCATGTTGGTACCTTGTATAAGCTTGATGCACATGTTGTGCAAAGCAATAGTGTCTCTGCCAAGTCATAGAAAGCTACTCATGGAGGAAAAGAGGAAGAAATTCCTGATAGTGTAAACTCTACAGAAGTTAAACTTCTAGCAGAAAAGACTATGCTCTAGCATCATAGGCTAGGCCACATTGGTGAGAAAGGTTTAAAAACCTTGAAGAATAAAAACCTGGTTGAGGGGCTTGAAGATTGTAACCTCAAATTTGAATTCTGTGAACATTGTATATATGGAAAACAACACTGTGTTTCTTTTTATTCCAATCCTCACAAATCTTCTAGTTTGCTTGATTATATTCATTATGATGTTTTTGGTCCAGTGAATGTTCCTTCTTTGTCTAAGTCAAGGTACTATGTATCGTTTATTGATGATTATTCAAGAAGAGCATTTGTCTATTTTTTGAAAAGTAAATCGAAGTGTTTAGTTGGTTTAAGGAATTTAAGAACCTTGTAGAAAATTAGACTGGAAGGAAAATAAAAATTAAGGACTGACAATGGCGGTGAATTTTATTCTGATGATTTTGAGAGGTACTGTAAAGATCATGGGATTAAAACGCATAAAACTACACCTTACACTCGAAAGCAAAATAGAGTTGCAAAAAGGTTCAAAGGCAGTGATGGAAAGAGCATGAAGTATGTTGAGCAGTGTTGGCTTGGAGGAGAAGTTCTAGGCGAGCAGTTGCTAAGCATGTTACTTGATAAACTGTTCTCTGAATTATGCTCTTGTTGAGAAAACACCTTTGGAAGCATGGTCTAGTAAGAAGCCCTCTCTGAGACATATTCATGTTTTTGGTGTGAGGCATATACACATGTGTCGTATGAGAAAAGATCTAAATTGGAAAACAAGGCTGTCAAATGTATTTTTATTGGCTATAGTGCTGGCATAAAAGGATACAAGCTTTGGAATCCTGATACAAAGAAGGTTTTGTACAGCAGAAGTGTTATCTTTCGGAGTGAAGCCTTCTACCTTGGATCTGCAAATGAGACAAAATCAGAAAAAAAAAGGATGTAGTTGAAATTCTCCGACAACAAATAAGAGGAATTGAAAATTCAAAATGTACCTAAAACTAAGGAGAGCTCAAGTAGTTCTGAAAGTTCAAGAAGAAGAAGAACCTCAACCTCAGCAAGTGAGGAGGTCAACTCGTGAAAGAAAGCAACCTGATAGGTATGGGTTTCTTTGATAGATTCTACTTGTGCCTACACTTTAATTTCTATCACTGATGAGCCTAGGACTGTGAAAGAGGCATTTAGAATGTCTGATTCAAACTCTTGGTTGGAAGCCATGAATGAAGAAATGGCATCATTAGAAAAGAATGATACTTGGAGTTTGGTGCCCTTGCCTGAAGGCAGAAAAGCCGGGCTGCAAATGGGTATTTAAAAATAAAATTGGTCGGATGGTAGTGTGGAAAATATAAAGGCGAGGTTGGTTGGGGGCCCAAGTAGAGGGAATTGATTATGGAGAAATTTTTTCTCCTGAACTAAGTTGACGTCCATTAGATTTCTTTTGTCACTTGCAAAATATGACTTAGAGGTCAAAGATGGATGTGAAGACAACATTTCTTCATGGTGATCTTGAAGAAGATTTATATGTCCCAACCGAGCACTTTGTGGAAAAGGTAAAGAAAGATTGGTTTGCAAGTTAAATAAATCTTGTATGGGGCTCTCTAGAATGTGGTACCAAAAGTTTGACACATTTGTTTTGTCATTGGGATTTGTAAGATCAAAATATGATCATTGTGTGTATTACAAAGCTGAAAGTGATCAAGTTCTTATTATTGCTCTCTATGTTGATGATATGATGTTCATAGGAAATAGTAAGTTGATGATTTTTTATCTTAAGTCTTAGTTGTTTGCTAAGTTCGAAATGAAAGATCTTGGTGCAGCAAGTTATATTCTGGGGATGGAGATAACCAGGGATAGGAATAGTAGAAAACTTTGGCTCAGTCAGAGTAAGAATATCAAGACTATTCTAGAGAGATTTTGCATGAATGATTGCAAGCAGCTAGTTGTTCTAGTTTTGCAGGGAACAAAGCTATCTATTGAAGACTGTCCAAAATATCCTACTGAGATGGAGGACATGACCAGTGTACCTTATGCTAGTGCAGTTGGTAGTCTTATGTATGTAATGGTCTGTACAAGGCTAGACATTTCCCAAGTAGTGGGAGTACTTAGTCGGTTTATGGATAATCCTAGAAGGACACATTGGGATGATGTGAAGAGAGTGTTTAGATATTTGAAGGGCACTTCAGAATATGCAATTTGTTACCATGGGAACTTGGTTGAATCATAGAGGACTCTCAGCATTCGAGGTTATGTGGATTTTGATTGGGCAGGGGACATTGACAGCAGAAGATCCACCAGTGGATATACTTTCATGTTGACTAGTGGTGCAGTTAGTTGAATGAGTAAGCGGTAGGCTGTAGTCGCTTTGTCCACTATAGAGGCAGAATACATGGCAGCTACACATGCTTGTAAAGAAGCAGTTTGGTTAAAACATTTGTGTTCTAACATTGGTTTTGATGTAGGGCAAATAACTATTTTCTATGACAGTCAGAGTGCAATTTTTCTGGAAAAGAATCCTACTTTCCATGCCAAGACAAAACATATAGATGTACAGTATCACTTTGTACGAGATATGGTGGAGGATGGAAAGGTTTCATTAGAAAAAGTGGATACTCTAGAGAATGTTGCAGATGCATTGACAAAGCCAGTGAGCATAGACAAGTTTAGGTGGTGTGCCAATTCTATGGGCGTTAGTGCCCATGAATTTTAGTAGTTTTGTTGTGCTCTAGAGGTGCATGTGTGATCTTCATCAAGTGGGAGATTGTTGGAAATATGTGCCTCAATCTCACAAGCTAAAACCTCTAAAAGAGAAAAGTCGGTATGACCTTCATTGTGTCTAGCCGACTAGCAACTAGGAAACCTTATGAAATATTCAGGTTACTGAGACCTTGCTTCTGTCTTGTCGACTGGTGTTGTCACTATGACTTGTGGCATTCGTTGTAACCTTCTACCGAGGGGAGATCTTTGGCCGACAGGCCATTCTCATTGGATATCAGAGAGACTCTGGGCGACAAGTGGTTTCGGGGAGAGACTTGGATGTTCAGTATGTCTCATACCGACAAGAGAAGTCTTGCTGATAGTTATAAACTTGTGGTCATCGGAGTAACTCATGTGTTTCGAGATGAAGTCTTATCGATATGGAAAGTCTTGCTGATAGCATTACACTCGGGGTCATCGGGGAGAGACTTGAACACTCGGTGAGAACTCTTGGTGATGGGTGTTTGTCTCGCCGATGTTATAGTTTTTTATCGATATGACTCCTGGTGACTGGTGGTCTCAGGGTAACATGGAGACTTCGGTATGAACTCTCAGCGATAGCGATATGTCTCGCCGACAGTTGAACATCGGTGTAACCTCCTAGCGATAGCGGTAAGTCTTGTCGACTGTTGGTCATTTCGGAATGACTTGAAGGCTCAGTATGATCTCTTGGCGAAGGACGATGGTCTTGCTGAATAGCGATACAAATGATGATCATCGGTATGAGGTCTTGGCGATAAGGCGAAGTCTGAGCAATAGCTTTCTGAACTCAGTGGAACCTCTTGCCAATAGTGTTGACTCTTGGCGACATCGATGGTCAGGTCTTTGTGGCATCGGGGAGACACAGTTAGTGTCTCACCAACATGTGAATACTCTTTTGAACGCCTTTGACCGATTGAATCTCCTATGTGGTTTGTCCTCGACCAATCAGGGAGAAAAATGGGAACCGCTAGTAGTTGGACTGTTGCGGCCATTACTGAGAGGAAGTTCGACAGACAAGGGCGTCATGGATATACTCAGGAATTTGAGATGTTGTCTGGTTCATTGGATTGTTCGATGGTTGCATGAGCAGTTGGATGAATTGTTCAATGTGTATCAGTGTGAATCAGATTTTGAGTGTATTGTAACTTGAGTGTTTTGTAGCAAGGTTGATCATTGAATGCTACTGTAATTCAACATCAGAAAGATAAGTCTGATCTCTGTATGTAATTCTTATTACTGTAATACAAAGTGACTTCTCTTGGTGTGGTGGGCTTTTCTCCCATGAGGGTTTTCCCACGTAAATCTGGTGTTCATCTATGTATGATTATTTCTCTGTTTCTGTTATCTCTTTCAAGTGCATCTTATTTAGATTGTAATTGTAAAATTTAAAAGTATCTTTGCATTCTTCCCTGAGGTTTTTTACGTTAGGAGAGTTGCTTCTGCACTTAGCTTTCCTTACAATGAGAAGGTAAATTTTCTATTTTATTGATTCAAAGTACTCAACTATATCACAAGCCCATCTAAGTTACAATATTGCTCCTGCTGAAAAAGATAACTCCAAAACCAAGCTATCACTCTACTGTAAAGAAAGAACTAACTTCAATAACAAAGATTGAAGTTACTTAAGCAAAAAACAACCAACTCCCCTCACACATGTCCATCTAGAAGGTTTTTGTCGGATGAAGCACAAAAGCCAAAATGGAAGCTTCCAAAACCCCTCCAAATGTAGAAAAGTCAAGCTAAGTCCAAGGTCACACTAAAGGTGTGACAAAACAACCTCCAAAATAGTCAAAACAAGCTCACACACTCTTCTCATGTTTTCCAAACATCATTGGTCCTCACACAAGTATTGACCCACACCTTTGTTGCTTTTTGAAAATAGAAGACTCTAATATGCATTCAAAGTAATAACCTGATTAAGTGATTCATAATACACCGCTTAATCAAACTATTTTACATTTTAATTTAACAAAATGCAAAAGGGGCCCACCACCTCTTTGAATTACATTACATTTGCATTATAAATGACAAAATAAAAGTGATTTGCAAATCACTTAGATAATGTATTGCAATTGACAAAAATGAAAAATAGTGATACTTAAATGCTTGCAAAAGCATTAAGCAAAAAACAATTCTTCCAAAGCATTGGATTTAGCTCACACATCATTTCTGCATTTTCAAAGCCATAAGTGGCTTATGATTATCACCTGGTCAAAGATTTGATTTTCAAAGACAAATAAAAGGCCCAATATTCGGCCTATATGATCACAAAAGGATCCCAACATCCTTGGAAGGCACATTTTGTAGTCCTTACATGCTTCAAAGGCATCACATGTTTCAAATTTGGAGGACTTAGCATCTGTTTAAAACAAGGCATAAGTGTTCAACATGAAAATAAGGCAAAAAAAATGCCTAAGTTATGACTCCATAATTCGGCCCACACAACACATTAAAATGTGTTTGCATTTTTAAAACAATGGGAAAAAATCCCATCGGCCTCCAATAGGGTTTCCAACTCTAAACAAAAGAAAGGGAAAAATGCAAAAAATCATTTCATTTTGCTTCGAGCCTTCTAGAAGTCGACCTTCTATCGCCATGAGGGTTTGATGAAGACACTGGAAACATGATTTATGTGGTCGATTCTTGACACTTTTTCTAAAAAACACATAAAATAATAGGTAATTGTTTTTTTGTGTACAAAATCTGTATTTTTTCCATTTTTTGAAGGCCATTTTGAGTTTAACAGTCGCGACCATAAGCATATCTCTGAACATTTTGTATTGTTTCATTTTTTCTCTGTGGTTGTTCATCTTGTTTCACAGCCGCCATTGGTGATTTCCTCAAGCTCGAATGAAGGCTCTCTATAAAAAAAATGCTTGAACATTGCAAAAGAAAAGAGAAAAACCTTCAAGTAAGCCTTCAGACGACCCATATCATTATGATTTTTTAGCAAGAAGAGCTCATTTCGAGCCTCCAACTTGAAAATAAAGAAACAAATGTTTATTTTCTTTTTTATTTGAAGTTAAATGAAGAAACCCCAATATATTTTGTTGTTGGTGAAGAGAAACTGAACTTCTTTTGGTCACGGCTGTGAACGAACTACCGGCCTTTCATTGATGTGTTATGTAGAGTGATTCTTGTTAAATTTGTCTTTTCCCTATGTATCTTCATTTTCAAATGAACCCAGGCTGCTTCTTTTTGATTTTGTGAAGAAAGTAATGTTATTTTGGTCACAACCATGAGAATGAAACAGGGTTTCCATATTCTTTTGTTTTGCTTCAAAACTTTATGTTATCTTTTTTACATAGCTCTGTATCTACAGTTTTCTCAAACCCCAAATGGTTTCTTGAACCTAAAGAAAACAATGTGTTTTGCCCGCAACTTGAAAGAATTGATGAGGGTTTTCTTTTTACATTTGTTTACCTCCTATAGAACGTTCTCCATGAAATTTTTCACTCAACTCTTCTTTGTATTTGCATATTAAAAGAAACCCAAATGGGTTTTGTGTTTTTGAAGAAGAAAACCCAGATTTTGGGCCACGACTATAGAGAAATACCTAATTTTGAAATGGCATTTTCTGTAAAATATTCTCCATAAATGTCTTTTACCTCTTCATTATCATTTTCAGTTCAAACCCAGATGGGTTTACCATGTGTTAAAGAGAAACCCCTCCTTGCCTCTGTATTTTGCATCTCATGATAAACCCAGATGGGTTCCTTAATTTGTGAAAGAAAACTTGGTTTTGTTGGCACAAAGAGAATGCTGCCCCAAAAGGTTTGGTTGTAAAATGATTCAATGCCATTGCACAGTGTGGGTATAATTTAAAAGCTCCATGCATATTTTCATTCCTTCATGAACACCACCTTTTCTTCTTAGAACTCTCACAACACTGCTTTGTTTGATACCCGTTTGTCATTCCTTTCTCAGATCTTCCAATAGGTTATGCCTTGGCTTTCAAAATCTCATCATAACCACAAAACAGGTCTCTCCATGACTCCTTGTCTACCATCTCCAATATTCTTTCACATTGAAGGTTAATAAGGTATACTAGGAGATTCCCTATGTGATTAGGAACTTCAATTGTTCTCTGCAAGATCACTGGCTATCACATTGTCACATTTTTCATTTATGCTTACAAACTTTCTATTTTTGAATGATTATCCATTGCTATACTTTGTACACACTATAATGACTATCTAATGAAAGCTCTAACCTTGATATCCTAGGATGGAAAAAATCTCATATTATGACCTCTTGAAATAAATGTTTGTCATTTGTGATAGTGATGAATACTTATCTTAAAGAGATCAAATGGCTACCTATATTTTGTCACTATCTTCAAAGCTGTCATACACAGAGTTTTATCTCACAAGGTATGGACAGAGTATCATGACAAAATATTTGTCCTCTTCATTTGATGGTTGTCACTGTCTTTGGGCATTTAAAATGTATGCATGGTTGTAGCATAGATGGCTTCCCTCATTGCTTTTACTTTGAATTTGTTTATTTTGAAAACAAACTCTATTGTTGCACACTAGAACAAGCTTTCATGACTATTTGGTTGTCCTTCTTTTAATGTTTTCAAATGTTGACCTCCACTTTTGTACTTCAAACATGATCATGCACTATTTTCATTTGAAGCACTATTGTTGCTCCATTGTGTTCTGAAACTCTTTGTGATTGAAGGCATTTTTTTGTGCTTTCTTATGAACTATGGTTGTTGTCCTTGTACTATTTGATTCCTTTTTATGCATGTCTTGGATCTTTTAGCACCAAATCCACTTAACTCTTAATGTGATTATCATATAAAAGAAAGATTGCTTCAATCAGCAAAAATAAAAATTGTCTTTCTTTCATAGTGAGTGAACACTGTATCCTCACATTTAGAGTACTTATGCATTCCCTCACATGATTGTGCTTGAAGAAAATGACTCATCTTCATTGTTTGATACTTTTTCTTTAGTCTCTATTGAATGCATTTTGAAATACATTTCTTTTTTGGACCTTGTTGTCCTATAGCATGGAGTGGTTGTTTCATGCCTCCATTGAGTGAATGATCATTGACTTGTTCCATGTGAATAGTGTATGGTTCCTTTGGATCATGTAGACTTGTTGTGTCTTTCACCATGTTCTTTTCTTTACTCGACATTGACTCCTGGCACATAGATTGTTATTGCTCATTGATTCTTGTTGTCCTTTTAATGTAGATCATTATTGTTGTCCCACTATGAAATGTAGCATGTATTCTCCTTTAGGACTGCCCCAATCTTCATGGTTTCCATCACAGCTGCTTGCTTCCCCACAAGCTTGTTACTTGGTCTTCACAACATTTCAGTCTTTTTGATCATGTGCAACAAAAAAACACCATTTCCTCACTTTAATCCTAGTGGGTAGACATATGTCACCTATGTTGGTGACCTGAAAGCTCACCATCCTATGTGATGTGTGGCTATCCAAGAGGATTGAGGTGAGATGAGTTGGATAGTGCCTTGAAATGTTCCTTCTTGCTGCCCCATGATGGCTTCAGGCATGCCTTGATTTATCCTTCATTATTTTAAGAGATACATAATTGAACTTGATGCATCTCTGAAATCATTTACTTCTTTTAATAAAATGGATCATGGATCCACTTAAGATGATTGAAAGACATGTCCAGCAAAATGTACCTTCCTTTTGACATGATGGCAGCCATATGACCGATTCATTATGAAGTATGAATCTCATGACAACTCACATTATGTGTTACATCTTTGAATCTGATAATGAAAGTTGATCAACTAGTGTGATTCCATATTGATTTAATGCATTAATAGCATGTCTATCATTGATTTGATCAAGTTGCTCAATTTTCTATCCCTCTTAAAACATCAGAGGGCAGCATGTTGAGCTCTACCCTCGTGGGAGACACATTTACCCCACATGTTGTAATTTGTTGAATCAGAACAGTAACAAGACTTGTCCTAAATCTGCACAAGGAACAAACATTTAGATAAACAAAGCATATCATAGGTGTGTTTGATCACTCCTTTCTTTTTTTCAGGGACACTTATGGTATGTTGCTATTTTAATGCTTGTAGACATTAGATTACGTGTTTATGGATGGTTTGCATATAATTTTGATCAAGGATCTTTCATTGCTCTAACAACACTATTTTATCCAATGCAGGAAACCTAGGAGTAGCGAGGGGGGGTGTCAAATGGAAGCAGAGCAGCGGGAAGGATCGAGATGATGCGAGGCCAAGCCAGCAGGATTCGTCATTCCACCAGGAAATGACAGGTCCCTTTTCATGTTATATGCAATTTATTTTTGTTATTTGTATGTGTATAATCTCTTCTTTATAAGCATTAGGATAGCTAGTCCCTTGGCTTGTGAGGGACATTATACGCTCATGATTATCAATAAAGATCACATTTACAATACATACTAGTTCTCTTTCTTATTTGTCTGTAATTGCAACACTGGAATAAATGCAATCTATTTTTGACAATCTATTTTATGCATATTAATGAACTTAGCAGAATATGATGTATCTTTTAATGTTTAAATGAAACACAAAAGAATAAACACTAAGTTACCTGATTTCAACTTAAAGCTAAAAATCAGGTAACCATTACCATAATCACAAATCCATTTACAATATCTCGACATAAGTATAAAACTTGAATCATAATAGTTACAACTGCTAGTACACATATCTTGAAATCAAATTGATATCATATGCAACTAATCTAATTATAACAACCATTATCTTCCATAACAATTTAAAGTTATCATGTTGTATATGATGAATATAAGTATTCCAGTAATAGTCATTTACTCATCTAATAAGACACAAAATAAACAATATATCATCATCAACATTATAGACCTTATACCATTTCCTTCTATAATTGGAAGTGGAAGAAAGACAAAGCATCATTGAGGTGATATCCACCCTACCACGAAGCGTTAGCTTCCCCATGCTACTCCACTAGAGAAGCTCGACCCATCACAGATTATCCAACAATATGCAACAATAATGAATGATGGAATCCATTTCACTCTATAAATCACTAATGACCTATCATGCCTACATGCTCTTGCATCATACATACGAGCACCTATCCATTTGGTACACAAAATTTGGAAGAAAATGCAACTCAATCCCAGTAATGTGATCAGGGGTGTGAACCAATGATAATCCATGTTTTATCATAAAAATGCCCCAATCATCTCACTATGATATCTAGACATTTAATAGGATAGATAAACATCCCCTAATTACAAAGCTCCTAATTGGCATTTAGTTCCTTGATATTATTTAACTTAAATAATGTATTTTCAAGTGATAATATTTACTCAATATTTCATTAGAGAGGAATAGCCAACATATGACCAGTCCATAAAGAAGCTAATCCACAACCCAAACACACTTTCGTAACTCCACTCAATATCTAGTGATACAGAGGATCTAACTTTCTCCTCATGACTTAATTGGTTGTAGGTTATCACCCAACAATATGGAAAGTAGCTCGTGGAAGGATTGTAACTTTTTTATTAATTTTTTGCTCATATATAGCTAGTAATTTTAATTATCATTTAGACTCATGTGATTGCAATTTATTAATCAACTAACAATTCCAACTTGCAGAGTTTATCAAAAGGACAGAATTCAAATAGTCGTAACTTTTGCATATCTTGTCCAATTTTTAAACTTCATTATGTTCCAGAAAGGGGAAGGAGCAAGGAACAAAACCTAGAAAGCATTTTATAAGAAATTCAAACACATGCGAGTAGTTTTCTCTATCAAACAGCTCACTAGCTTACCTAGAATCAACAATTTGACACAGGATAATCTTATATTATAACAATAATTATCTTCATAAAGACACTCTCGTTAAATCAATATATATTTAATGATTTAGATATTTGAAGGTGTTGTTTCAATCTTAGACACGTGTCTACATGGAAATGTTTGAGAAAGAAGATCCTCTACTCTTACAAGCACATTGATGATGGATGCCACATATTTATGGATTTTAGGTAGTTCCACAAATTTTACTTCTTAAGCAAGTATATTAGTCCCATTGATTCATGTTGAAATAGGGAATGGTTCTGCCTCTTTATTTATTGAATTGAATATATTACTTTTGGAAGAGATACTCAGCTGCAACCTTTATTCTATGGCAAGAAAAATACCTAAAAGATAGAGCTTAGCCCTGATATAGACCTTCTTCTATCATTGACAATAGGGGTATTCATCCATTGATACAAATGAATTAGCAATAGAAAAGAGAAGGCATAAAATGTCTTCAACTATCATAGATGTGCATTCTCAATAATGTGCTTTCATGAGAGGAAATGAAAACAAAAACCTGCTCTTGTCATTGCTCATAGATAATTTCCATTTGATGTATGAACAAAAAATTTCTATAATAAATGTATTTGGATGTATTGAAAGGGGCTACAGTTTGGTCGAGGCCTAGTTCAAGTCCTTGTTGTTTCGACCTAGTAAATGAGTACATTATAAATTTGTGCATAGAAAATGACTTAACAACCAAACCTTTAAGTCATGCTTTCCTTTCACTGCTATGTTCTACAACCAGTGGCTACATTATACTAACCACAGTATGCAAAAGAAGGGTCTAGCTGCTAACAATTAAGCAATGTATTAAAATGAACATTGTAAGCAATCTCTCACAAACCCTTAAGCACAATTAAATTTAAAACAAAACAAACAAACAAAAACTATAACAAAAAGAGATGTGACCTTCGTCAACCAATTTGATTCATTAAATTTAAAGAGGAAAAAAAAGTAAAAATTGAAACAGAGAGTACTTACAAAATTATGAAACACAAGCAATGGAAAACTCACTAGATTTATTATATTAACAATGGTACTTATCTTCCAAATTTTCTTTGATCCTTCCATATAAATACATGTTGGGCCTCTCAGAGAAATGAAGATACATTGACATAAATCCCATGTCAAGCAATTTCATAAACCATTGGAATTATACATGCTCCCTTGTATGCCATATTTTCATGGATTGAAGCCAAATTTTTTACTTATGCTGTGGAATACTCCAATTTATATGAAAAACCTCTTGTTAATGCCCATTGCTTATCTTCTTTTCTTTTTCCTCTTTTCCTGTTGGTATTTCTTCTCCCCTTTTTTCCAAAATAATACCTAAAAACTTTTGAACAAAACAATTGGCAAATGTAAAGCCAAAGTTTACAGCCTTTCTCCACACTAAAATTTATGCAAGATGGTGAAGCCTCTTTGAGGCACGTGGAGAGAGCTTTATAAGCTTCTCCTAACTTTAGTCTCATTTTCCTTTTAACTTACAATAAAGTTGTTTATACTTTATTAATATATGACTCTTTTTTTAATAAAATAGTATTAATATCACTTTATCCCTTTTGTAAAAAAAACTAAAAAATATAAGCATACATTATTAAAATATAATATTATTTCTCATCTATTTATTATAACTTAGTAGTAATATTAAAAGGTAATGTTATTAATTTAACATTTTTTTTTAATTTCTTTATTTTGTTAATAATTAAATAAAAGGAATACAATAATTTGCATTCCCTTGTCCAATTCCATCTAGTTTGGGACCCATTTCAACATATTGTTAGAATATAATTACATATCAACAAGTACCACATTTTTGTGTTTGGCTCATGACCCAATACTAACTTAAGCCTACTGGAGCATTTAATTAACCTAAATTTTTATAAAAATGATTTCAATCTCATATAATTTTTATATAAGAACCATTTGTAAAATAATACACCTAAAATGCATATCCTTAGTCACACACATATATGCAATCCAACTACATGAGTCTAAGTGCATGTGTGTGATTCCATCATAATAGGTTACCTCCACCTGCTAGAACCTTCTCGATGATACTCTCTCTCCAATATGATAAAATGTAAACAATTCATGATGCACTTATACATTAGAATGCATAATTATTCATCATCATTATAATCATTTCTCTTAATTACCCTTCAAGAAATATTTAATGTAACCACATTATCTTTCCTAATCACTTGTTAAAGAATTAATGCAATAGTTAAGTGATTAAGATAAGCTAAGTAAACAAGATGTGACAACATTCACCCAAAGTATAATCATTCTTGGAATCAATGCATTCAAATCAAAGATGAAAGATATTCTTGAAATCATGGACTCCTAAATGATAGATGATTTCTAGATTAGAAAATATATTATGAATCTAATCTATATGAAAATGAACCATGAAATATCCTTTAGGAATATGAAGGGGGAAAACATGGGCAACAAACACACATAGCACAACTTGGTAGACATGTATATCTTGGCCTTTGACTTTTTTATTTGGTTTAGAGAAGAAAAATAATAGGTTGGATATTTTCCTATAAACATATTAGGTGAGTCTCTAAAACAACATCTTTCATAGACCAAAGATATTTGAACATATGCTAGAGAGCCTAGACACTTGCCTTTCCAACAAAGATTTTGTCAAATTTAAAAATTGAGCTATGTAAAAAAGAGATTAACATCATGAAGAAGAAAATTCAACTAATGAAAAACAACTACTCAATTATATCATTGTTGCTATTTTAGGATGTTTTTACAACATTTGGTCATTGTATGACTTATATTTCCTATCAAACATATTGTATGATAAGGTGTACATGCACTCTAAGTTCTTTGTAGTGCACTCCAATCTCTCTAAATTGTATCTACACTTTTCACATTTTAAAATTTATGCCTCTAGAGAACTTGTGTGTGTTTGGTTCTGTGTGTGGGGAAGAGACTTTTATTTTACTATTTAAACAATCACCTAATATTTCTCACATTTGCAAGGTTGGCAATTAAATTTTAGAGGAGATACTATTATTTACTTGAATTGTCACATAATATGGTCCCTCTTGCAATACTAATAATTGGATAGTTAATGTATTTTTGGGTAAAACTTTCCCTACAAATTCCACAACCAGCTTGGGGATTGACAACTACTACATTTGAAAAGAAAAGCTATATAAACATTATGCATACATCCAAGAAAATTATAAATACACATAGAATCTTATAGTCAAAACTAGGGGAAAAAAATAATTATATAAAATAGTATTTACTATAATGATGTTCTCTAGGGCGGGGGCCCTAGCTCGGTTGGCTAAGTCTTTCCTGTTGCAGGAGGCTGGTCACGAGTTCTAGTCTCCCCCGTCCCATGGTATTGGAGGGCGTGTCGCGCTAGCGCCGCCGGTCACGTTAAAAATTTTACTAGGCACGCTGCAGTTTATAGGGGGCCGTGCTATACAAACCCGATTTCTGCAGCCTAAAAAAAATAAAAATGATGTTCTCTACTAGAATTACAAAATTTTATTAATTGACAAATCTATCTCTAAACATTTTATATAAAGACATTCAATTGAAAGTGAAAAATAGTCCATTGCAATATCATATCTATATAACAATATGGCCTACATACGCCAAGGATGGGATTGTGGATTAGATAGATAACTTGTGAATGTGGAAACATACAAGACATGGGAAGGCTATGGGTACCTACATTTACCAACATGTTAGGAGACTTCATAAATCAATCCCTAATAAGTATATTCCAACCTCCATAAAAAGCACTATTGGAAATACTTATAGTGTATGCAAAATCAATGATAATGTGATTGTGGTGTATACAACAATGGTGATCACAATATCAAACCCCAAGGAAAAAATATAACAACTAGAGTACATTGATATGATAGGGACAAAATGATGTGAAAATGGTCACAAGTTTGTAGTTTCTTCTAAAATTTTAGGTTTTTGAAAATTTCTACATGTTGCTAGAACAACACGTCTTGATTGAGCAAAATCAAGGACCCCCTATATAGACCTTTGCGCTTAATGTTGCTCTAAGCTTATTATTTTGCATTTTATCTTCTTGAATAGATAACAAATCACTTTGAATTGTTGTAAATATCATTTGGTCTCATTTACCCTTAGACCCTGATTTTCACATGTTAATACTTCATCCCCTCAATATTTATATACTTGTCACTATAAATTCCAGTTTAACTACCATCTTTAAAATTAAATAAATTAAAGATATTTGTTTAATTAATTATGATAAATTGATATTATTTTATTTTTATTTAATGAAAACTTAAATTGTTTATTAATTCATTTAAATAAATATTTGTTTATTTAATTAAACATTTAAAAGAAAAATCATATACCCTTAAATTTAAAATGAGGAAAGGTCAAATCAAATGATTAAAAAATATTAAATGAAAAAGGAGCCCCAAAAAAAAATCTATAAGGAATCGCATAAATTTAAAAGGAAAAAGAATGTGTCAAATTATAAAAGTAGTAAATATGCTAAGAAAAGAATACATTAGATTGTCGACCTGAAATCACTTTTGAAGAATTAAGTGTAGACTCACGTCCGCTTGTTTTCTCCACATCTTGTATAAATGGAAATATACAAATGAAAAGACAAAATCGAGTGAATTTAAAACTCATGAAATTAAGTTCACGAATGTAAAGCCTATGGAATTTACTATTGTCTAGAATGGACATTTAATCTTATTTTATTAATTAATCAAAAATCAGAATATAATAGATTTTTTATTTCAATTAATTAATAATAAATACGGTCAAATGTGCATTTTGGAGGCTACATAGAGAAATTTAGGAGTTAAATATCACCATCAAATTAGTTTCGGCAACACAATTTTTAAAAAAAAAATTATAGGGAATAAGAATGGAAGAATAGTTAAAAATATTCATAAAATTATCGTAAAAACTATCATGATCTACATTATAATTTAATTGTTTTTAAGAGTTTAAATTTTTAGTCAATTAGATTCAATATTATTCATTTCAAAAATATTTATAGTTATAAAATTTGCATGTTTACTTTATAGAAAATAAATTCTTCACTTAAAAAAATACTAACTTTTAATTTGTTATTAAATATAATTATTAATAATCAATTAAGCAATTCCTAACAAGATAAAGTTGGGATTACACCCTATGTGATTTTGGTATAATAGGTACTCTTCAATCCTTAGCTCTTAATTAAAGATGTATTAGCTTAGACTTGCGTTCTTGATACTAATGGGTTGCAAAAAAATGATCTAAAGATGGTTAGAAACTTCAAACAAAAAAAATAATGAGAGATGGAGATCCATATAATATGATAAAAAAAATGTTTAAAATGCAAAAAGATGGTTTGAAGGACACTAAACTCATTGAAAAGTAACTTGTAAACAATGAGGGACACCCATTCATATAATCTTTCTTTTCCATAATAGGAAGAAGAGTGATGGGGAACTCCTTATAAGAAAATGTTGCTACCTTGTTTTATAATTCTTTTGAGGAATGTCTTCATACATATATATTTTGAGAAATTGTAAAATATTGTGTAAAGTTGAGCTTATTACTTTATACATGACCTATCGTTGTACACATTTATTCTCACATACTTAACACCCAACTTATAATTTTCTGAACATGTTCTTATGCATTCACTTATACATTGCATTTATTACACCTATGTGTACACAAGCTTGAGGTAAGTCGTGGATTTATTTCAACCATTTAAAGAATGAATAGGAAATTTTATTAGAAAGTAATTTGATAGTTGAGTTGTGTTTGGAGGAGGATAGCTGTATACCAAAACAACAATTCCATTTTACACCAATAAGTGAAATTGAGAACATGAAAAACAATTCTATGGTTGATATCATTGGTGTTGTTTTGTCAATCGACACACCAAACACAATATTCAGAAAGAATGCCACACACTCAAAAAAGAACCCTTCAACTGAAAGACATGTCAGGTCGTATGGTGGAATTAACAATGTGGGGTGGTTTCTACAATAAGGAAGGTCAACAACCCCAAGAAATGTGTGATTTAGGAACTTTCCCCATTCTTGCTATAAAGGTTGGATGAATTAGTGATTTTGGTGGAAAATCTATGGGAACAATTACTACAACCCAACTTCTTATAAATCCAAATCTTCCAGAGTAACAACAATTGAGATTTTGGTTTGATACAAAAGGGAAGAATCTCAACCCATTTCCTATAATATCTATGCACATTCATGTTATTAGGGGCCTCCTCCTTAACTATGAAGGTGTTGAGTCATTTCAAAGAATGTTGCTTAATATTCATAAGCTCATTAACCCTTGAGTGGAAAATAAAATTAAGTACATTATCAATATCCATGTAACTAATTTAAAGTGATGATTGCTAATAGTGGTTATATTGAAATGTAAGAAAAATATCAAAATTTCAAGGTTTCCATGGGGGAGTATGCTCTACAATCTAACATGTTTTTTTCTTTCCAAATTTTTCGTGACATGTAATCTTGGGCATTGAATGGATTCACACATTGGATGTCATCCCATAGGATTTCACTATTTAATATGGATCTAATTGAAGAGGTGTAAGTCATATGATACATACATACATACATACATTCTTAATTATATGTATATGTATATACATACATATACATATGTATGTATAGACATATACATATACATATAATTAAGAATGTATGTATGTGTATATGCATGTATGCACATATGTATGCATGTATATGTATGTATGTATATATAAGAACACATGTATGTATGTATGTATGTATGTATGTATGTATGTATGTATATGTATTTTGAAAAAGTCTTTCATTGGTTTCAAAATAGTTAAATTTAAGGGTTTTTATTTTTCCTTTTATATAAACTAATAGATTATTCCCTTTATTAACATTAAGGGGGGTGCTACTGTTGGGATTAGGTGTTCTACACCTCACATGAAATGAAATATTATAAAGTTGTGAATCAAATACATATTTAGTGTCGTGCATTTAGGAGATGTGTTGTCACATTAGATATTTATTTGGGGTCACTTATAAAGTTGTATGTAACATTGGGTTAGTTATCTTATGCATGGGAGACAAAATAATTCTTTATTATTTAGGGATAAATATAGGGGAGAACATATAAAATAAATTACCTTCCCTCAAGTAGCTTCACTTAAAGAATCTATATCTTCTTGATGATCAACTTCAACTAAGATGTGGAGAAGAGGTTGTCTCACCATGTCCTTACTTATTTTATCTCTCTCTCTTGTAATCATTGTTGTAGGTTGTGTGTAGTAAGTTTGTTAAAAGTAGTTGATAATGTGTTGTTGAGTTCAAAAAAATATAAAAGGGAAAAAAAATTGGTGGTTGTTTAGTGGTTTGTGTTGAGAAATTTTTGGCATGGCATAAATAGTGTGATAAAAAGTAAATGAGGGGTCAATGGGTTTTATGTTTTCATGGTTTTGAGGCACAGTTTTATCTTACCTCTTGGTTATATTAATGTGAGTTTGAATCTATATAAGAAAACACATGTTTAGTGGTTAACTGATGCAGAGCAGTGGTAATAATGACAAACACCATCGACAATCTTTCACAAGAACCCTTAGTCACTAATCTATTGGGCCTTCCTTCACAAACTACCCTCAATCCTTGTAGCCTTCCAAAAAGGAATTTTTGACCATAACCTTTGGAGAAAACCTGAAATTCAGAAAAAAAAGACCAGTTTGAGATACCCTTTTGGCTATTACTACACATATCCAAAAATGGGGTATGGTTACTTTGTACGGAATGAACCAAACTTTGATTGTCCTCTTTTCTTATTAGGCCTAATAAGGCAATTAGGCTTGGCAACAATTTGGTTTTGGCTTCAAAATAATTCTAGGGTTGTACACACAACTCCAACACATCTCAGAAGGCCCCAATTCACTGCTCCTTTCTTATAGGTAGCCCTACAATGTCCTCCACAACAAACCCTCTAAGCCCCTAGGACTTTGTTTGCAAATACGACTTAAAAAAAACATCAAACTGTCACTCAATCCTCCCTCACACCTGCAGACTCAGACCCCAAACCTTGCAAGGAATTGAAACATGTAAAATCAGACTTAACTACAAATTTTCATTGCTTTCTTAGGGTGGAAACTCAAGAAAAAGCATTTTTTGTGTGTTTAGGAACCCTAGGTAGGGTTACAGACCAGTTTTAGGAAAATGGTGATATCTCCCTTCTCCCTTAATGAAAATTGATAAAATAAAAACCACAATTAAGGTAAGAGTTCCCACTACAACATACAATCATTCATCCATCTGTACAGTGCTCCAAGAAGCCGTACAACATGACAGAAATTTACATAATGTAGGAAAACACAAAATTCCCACGTGCAAGCAAAGAACTTCTTTAAATCTTCATTCCAACCTTTGCTTCGATGATCCAAGGAATTTTTAAGCATGTACAAAAATATCCCAATTGCCTCCAACCATATTTGTGGTTAAGGAGTTAACAAAACACCATTATTCCCTTTTGTTGCAAGAAGTGCAAAAAGTTGCTTAACATTGGTGCAACTTGACAACTTTTACATTTTTGCATTGCCTAGTGACAAAAGACTCAAAGTTGACTCCAACCAACCTACAATGGCCTAAAAGACCTTATTACATGAAATAACACAAATCAAAACAAAAATGCCAACTTTTGACTCTTGGAGGCATAATGGAGTTGTGGGTGCCCTTGCACCATTAAGGCTGGCTATGTGAGTAGTTTTTTAAATTGTATTGTCTCATTCTAAGGAGTGCATATGTGAAGCATGCCATGGGATGTGTGGATTCATGCTTGAAAACATGGAGGATGCATAAGAGAGGCTTGATATTTTAGAAATATTCATTGTAACTCTGTAAGTGCATGTATTATTTTATTTTTGAATAATATGGAGTATGAATGCTTTTAGATGTTGATTTTTTTCCCTCTTGAGGATTTTTTCAGGGTATATATTGTGTTATCTTGTGCTTGTCTATTTGATCATTGCATTCAATTATTCTATAAGCTTGTATGCATGATTTTCTCTCATGAGATTATGTCAAAAATAAATTTATCATTTTGGGTATTATAAATTTATTTCCCAACAATTAGAACATAATGTTATTAAGGGTCATACCCTTATAATAGTTATATATTATTCTAAAATAATGTTATAAAATTTTATACTTAATAAGTTTTATAAGACATATACCATTTAATAATTAATAATCTAATAAATTATTATATTATTAATTATTTACAAGTGATAGATATGAATGGATGTGGCAACTACCCTTTGGGGTATTTCATCACCCTCCTAAATTTAAGTAGTTTTATCATGGAAAAATATATTATTTTTCGGGAGAATATGGTGTACAAGACACATGTGAAAGTGAGGAGAAGTAATTCCCCTAAGTTTTGTATTTACATATAATAATATAAGTATAACAAAATGATGTTCTATGGGTTTTTTACATTTATGACTTCTCGTATTGTTTTATTTCATTTATATAGTTTATTAATTTACATCTTATTTAAATTAATTAACATTAATCACATTATTTTATTTACTTTGTTTAATTCAAGAGAGGAAGTAGTGGATGTGGTTGTGGAAGGTAACTCTACATAGGATGTTCAAGCATTGTTTGAATTTTGATATTGGTGGTTGTTGGGTCTACGCTCTAGTTCTTGTTTTAGTTTCTCCTTGTAAACAGTATTTGTGCGCGCACACACACACACTTTAACAAAGAAAAGAGCCTCAATAAAACCCCTAGCTATATTATCTAAATAATAATTTTAAAAAAACTAAAACTAACCTGTGTTGAGTTTTCAGTGGTCAGATCATAATTTGTATGTCAAAGAGCATGAGTGAATTGAAAAGACCAAAACACAATAAGACTTCTAATGCCTAAAGTTAATAAGATGATTTCTTTCCCGCACCCAAAACCCAAGAGATGACTAAAAAAATCCTTGTTGTCTTTAACCATAACCATAATGACACAAGAGTGATGTTATCAAACAGACTGCACCTGAATGCTTGAATGGTTGAATTTAGCAATCTGTTGAAACATGGGAACTATCTTCAGGCTGTGGGTATTCCTATGGAGAAGATAGACCTCCATATTCTAGGTTGGTTCCTATATGATTCTCAAATTGATAACTGGGTAACTTGTGCTGGAAAAGGGATAGAAGGATTGTAATAAATGCACATAAAACTGTAAATTGATTATGATACACCTAATTGATAAAGACTTGCAACTATGATTCACAATGAACTTCAGAAAAACTATACACAAGTCAATTCGAAAGTTTGACCACAAAAATGATTCTAAGGAAGGCTTGAATAAACCACTTTTGAAGGAAAACAAAGTTTTCTCAGCAAAGAAGAATAGATCATTTTGTTACACAACCCTAGACCTGTGATTTTCATTATTTTGAATGCATTCAAATATAAATGAGAAAATAATTTTAATTTTTTTGATATTAAACACAGTAAAACTTCATCAAATCATTCATAAAAACATGATAATGACAAGGCAGACTTTTGATTTCACCGAAATCAAAGGAATCTTTGCAAAATGACAAAAAAATGAACCTGTAAACTACTTGTTGTATTAATCTAAAAACTGAAAAACTGAGTTACATGATATTTCTCTTTGTCGAATGCAAAGGCTGAAAAACAAGAACTAAAGGAAAAAGACTAAATTTTTCCAATATATACAAAAGGCATGCACAAAGCATCCAATAATAGAACTAAATGAGGACTGAAGTGAAAACGACATCTCCAATGTGAAATCTGAGAAGAGGAGAAAATCTTGATTAAAATAGCCCAAACTCATTCAAAAATGAGTGAACTCAGGCTCAAAGTCAAGGTCAACTCATGACTGACCCATAGAGCACTCAAACTGAACTAGAATTTCCCCAAAAAGTGGCTCTAAGCATGTGAAAGCCACCTTGTTTTTATCAATCCGCCCAAGATAACTAGAACTCCATCCTTGTCTGATGATCTTTAGTTAATAGTCTTTGATCTCTCAATTAGCTTTCACTTGCATTCTTGCATGGATTTGAAAAGGCACTCATTTGATTAAATATTAAAAATAACCATTCAATGATTACTTTAATATTTAATATTTGATAGTCCCACCTTTTATATTTATATGTTAAATATTAAGGTAATAAACATTACCTTTAATATTTAACTTACATTTACAATTTTTCCTCTAACTCCATGCAATATGCATTAAGTGGAGTTTGAACTCTATATATGCAAAAACAAAAGACTTAATAAGTCACAGGCCTTTCACATTATTAGGTTTATTGACTTTAAGTCAATACCATGGGAAAAATCATGCAATGATTTTATTTTGAAACAAAGTCAAAAATAGACCAAAAATCCCATCACTATTCGAATTTAGGGTGAGCAGAACTCAAACCCTAATCATTTCCACTCGATTCTTCATTTCTCACTTGTATTATTTGGAGACTTCTTCTACTAGTGTCGCCATTCCTCAGGGTTTGATTCATTGAAGCTCAAACTTTCTCCTGTTTTCTGAAGGTTTTCCAGAATATTTTTGTAGAGAATGCATGGTGAGTTTTCCTTGGTGAATAGATCTGAAAATTTCTCCATTTTTTGAAACAACTTTTGAGTTTCTAGGTCGTGGCCATACCACTTTCTGATACATTTAATTATGTTGTTGTCTTTTTCACTTGGGGTTTCCATAAGTGTATTGAGCTCAAGCTATCAGTTTGAAAGCTCTGTGAGAGCTTGGCCACCATGCATGAAGATAGGGTTTCAGCTGGAGTTTTGTTATGCAAAAAGGCTTGAAATGTGGTAAGTACTCCTTGCACAAAAAGAAACTCAATTATTTTGCTTTCAATCTGTAAATACTTGGGAGTATTGAGTCTGTATAAAGAAAAAATGTATCTCTTTGAGGTTGTGGCCCTCTATGTCCTCATTTCATTTCATTATGATACCATGCATGGTTGTGGCTTCTCCATTGCTATATTATGTCTCTCTTTCCTGAAAATGTCGACTATATACGCCTTCTATTTTGCAGGTCACGGATATATTCATGATTCTGGGTATTTTCCATTTAGAATGTACCTGAGGGTTTTTACTTATTTTTTGAGTATTTTCCCTATACTTGCATGAGCTCGAATAGAGCTCTCTATTTGGCTTGGCATGACTTCCATGGCTTTATGTTGTAAAGAATCAATGAGGGTTTCTATTTTCTTTGCAAAAGATCTCTGACTATATACTGCCATGTATTCTTGCTTCAGTGTATTTTGGGTTTCTTATTTTGAGAACTCACTTTCCTCAGATAAGCATGAGCAACCTTGAAAGGTTATGTAATAATGGCCAACAATGTAAAGTATTGGAAGGCTGCCTTGTTGACATCTAATGCTTGATATTTTGTTTTGTGAAGCCCTCATGGAACTGTTACTGTTTATGCCCTCAAAGATTCCATTTGATCATGCATTAAAAAAAAATGACTCCTTCAGCATCATTAGGCAGTTGGATGTAGTGATAACAATGATAATAGCATATACCTGAAGATCTCTTGATGATGTTTTCTTGATGCCATAATGTGATAATGTCTTACTTACAGTCATGTAGACTATCTTCTTGATGTCATTGTTCCTCTTCTTGGGACTGATAATATCCACCATTCATTGTTTGCAATGCAAATCATAACATGAAATGCCATCCTCATGCACCTGTAGCACACTTGTGCACTTGTAACTTTTCTAAATGCATTGCATTCCATAACCTTTGAACCTATATTGTGTGAGTAAAAAAAACTGAAGGATGGATAAAATCCATTTGTTACTCTATATCTTTTGCAACATTTTCTTTCAAACTTCATAGAACAGCCATACTTTTCCTGAAAACTGTTGTTCTATATTATCCTTTGCACTCAGAAATGTAACAGTGCTTATATTGTTGTTTCATTAATGGCTATCAATTTCATGTTATACTGGTTATGGCATTCATTAGTTGTTGACAGCTCTATCTATTACATGTCAACGAAAACTAATGACTTGTCCTTTTATTTTCTAACCACTGTAGTCACTATTACATTCTTTTAAGACTGTGATTCTATTGTTCTTTCAAGCACCAAGGTTACTTTCAGCTTAAGATGGAAATGAAAGCAGTTTGGACATTGATAATCATTGTTACCATACCTTGTAAAGGTTGTCCACCTGACAATGTGATTGTTCCTGCACAACTGTAGATGTCTTTCTAATACATGAGTTTGCTCTGAGGCTTTAACTGTTCACTCTTTAGTGTTATTCAATAAGCTATTGTTGGCATTTCTTTTGAACTACTAGGTATCATGATTCATGCTATAGCTGTGATATTATTGCTTCATTTGAGGTTGTATATTCTGAGAACTTCCTACTCTACCTCCTTTGCAACTTGATAGTTTATCGCTCAACTGATCTGAAAAGTGCTCTTTCTTCATGTGTTGACTATCTTCATGACATGGTTGCTTCTCTCATTATCATGAATGTTGTTGTTGTCTTATCATTGTTTGTAATGTTCACCTGTAGCTTTTGATAACAATGAAGTTGATGATCTATTAATATATTTTGATCATTCTTTAGCATGATGAGAAATAAAAATGATTGCTCAAACTATTTTCACCATGTTGAAATAAAGGTTTCTTTTATGGATTTCTCTTATTTCAGTAGTCCTTTCTTGATAACTATTCTGAATATTTGATGACTCATGTATGAATGTTGTATGAGAGGATGTTTTCCTGATATGTTGGGCTCAACCCTTGTGGGAGCCCATTTTTATCCACATATCTAATAAAAATATCACAAACATAATGAACCTATTCCTACACATTTAAACAAACAAATTAGCAAAAATAATTGAAGCTTAAAGCTTCCATTGAACCTCGTGCTCCTTGAGTATCAACCTTTTATAATTTAATCATCTAGTGAATGCTTGATTGGATATATATTACATTCCTCTTGGTAGTGTAGGTATGAAGTAGGATGTGATTTATCATTACTCTAAAACCATCCTTTTACAATCTTGCAAATGCATGGAGTTTAGAGTCGAAAGAACCTCAAGGCATTGGAGACGCAACAATCTTGAAGACATCGAGTAAAAATGATTCATCATTACAGGAAATGATGAATCACTCCCCTCCTTCATGTTTATATTATCTTCAGTAGTGTAGTATTACATCCTACTTTGTATTCATTATTTGATTAAGAAAATCAAATTACGTTACTCCCACGGCTTGTGTGGGACTTTGGTTTTTACAATATGAATAAAACAACATTACTATGTAATTTTAATGATTTCTTCTTTTACAAAAATTTTCATAATCACACTAGAAATTCACAAGTAATCAGATTCTGGATTAGAATGAATACTTTAGCAGAAATTTTGTACCTTTTAATGAAGAATGCAAATCAGCTCTACTTGTTTTGAGTTGTAGCTAAAAATAGGTAACAAATTGGTGACCTATCCAGAGTGTTTTCCTGCTAAACACCATAGACTAGTATATAGCTTATCCATTGGGCATGGAGTCCATTCTTGCTCTACTTTGACTCAGAAAAACTATAACTCAATTACAAACCAAACAAACTGAAAGAAACTACTGCAACTTTGTTTAAGATGGAGTTTGAAAACCTGTGCAGCAACTGCACTTATTGAAAGAAAAACAATACTAAAATGAAACATGCCATGGGGCACTTATTGAAAGCATAACTGAAACTGAAAACTACTCTACTATGTACATATGTCTCTTACATTGCATGCCTGTCCAAACTTTCAAATTCCACAGGACATATATTATTGATCTCCCACCTTATTTTTCCATTTTCCTATCTAGAGATTTCATCGCAAAATTAGGTGGCTATCTGTCATCGGACTAGTCAGACATGTTTTTCAGAACCGAATATGGTACTAGAGTCACAATTAAGTCAAAACCTCTGGCTAAAGACCATATCGAGCCCTATGTTCCAAATCCCATAAATGCAAACCTAGCTTTCCATGATCAGGAGGATCAATCCATGACCCTCGACCCCACTGTACCTATAGAAGGAATTCCCAACATAAATTTAGACGAGTGGGTAGTCGAGAATCATGAGGTTGATCCGTTCAGTCTCATGGATGAAGTAGGTTTGGGCATTTATATGATTTAGGAGCCCGATGTAACTATTCCAAATCTGGTCAAAGAGGAAAAACAACTAGAACAACATATTGATCAGCTTTGGAAGTTGTACTTTGATGGATCCAGGAGTAAAGTAGGTGTTGGTGGAGGAGCAGTGCTCATTTCACCTGACAGGGACAGGTATTACTCAGCTTTTAGATTTTCTTTCAGTTGTTCTAATAATGTTGTTGAGTACGAAGCATTGATACATGGTTTAGAGTGGGCCAGAAAAAGGAAAATTAGGTGCTTACAGGTGTTTGGTGATTCTCAATTAATAGAAAATTAGGTTAGAAATATGAATGTAACAAAGAATTATTTGCTAAAATTGTATAAACACCGTGTTTGGGACTTAATTGAGGAGTTTGACGCATTTAATCTGCAATCAGCACCAAGAAATCAAAACAAGCAAGCTGATAAACTTGTTGCCATATGATCACAATTTGACATTCCAACTGAAATCCACAATGTGGAAGTGCAGCAATATGTGAAGGTAGTTGTCAGACCTTTGGTACCTGATAATAATGTAAGTTGGTGGATTTTTGACAGTGATGAACAGATAATTCACTTTCTGATAGAGGAAGTGGAGTTTTCTGCTAGAAACTAGCAAAAAATTGATCAACAATATGGTGATCAGATCATGCAACTAAAGTCTAATAAGTTTCCAAAGGGTTTGGTGACCCTTGAATCCATCTTCAACACTGGTGATCAAGTTAGAAGAGATAAATCAAGCATCACAATGAAGTAGGAGCATTACGAATTAATAGAGATATTCAAGGACAAGCTCCTTAAGCTTGGAAAAGTCTGTACGAAAGAGGAACATCAAGCCTTTGTCTTGCTTTTCCAGGAATTTAGTAACATATTTTCCTAGCAGTATGGAGATCAGAAGGGTTTTAACCCTGAGTTGGCTCAACATACAATTGAGTTAGAGCCCAACGCAAAACTAGTGCGATAGAAGCAAAGGCCCCTGAATCCTAAGCTGGAACACTTGATGAAGACAAAGTTAAACAAGCTAATTGAAGGTAGTATCATCTTTCCAATCAAGTACACTTCTTGGGTTTCAAATCTGGTGCCCATTAGGAAGAAGAGCAAAGAGATAAGGTTGTGTGTGGATTTTTGTGATATAAACAGAGCTTCACTCAAAGATCACTATCTGTTGCCTTCAATGGAGAAAATACTATAGGTTGTTTCAGGATCAAAGAGGTTCTCATTGCTAGATGGATATTCAAGATGTAACTAGATCTTGGTTAAAGAAGATCAATACAAAACAAATCTTACCACCAAGTGGGGTACTATGGCTTACAGAAAGATGTTGTTTGGATTGTCAAACACAGGAGCAACTTTTCAGAGAGCAATGGATATGGCTCTCCAAGGTTTGATAAACAAGTTTTTTCTTGTTTATTTAGATGATATCATTGTTTTCTCATGAAATACTAGTGAACATTTTGGTCATCTTAGACAATTTTTTGAGAGATGCAGAGAGTATGGAATTTCTTTGAATCCAAAAAAGAGAATTTTTGTTGTTCACGAAGGTAAAATTTTGGGTTATATTGTTTCTAAGGATGGCATTTCTATTGATCCAGAACATATTGCATCCATTTTGACATTACCGCTTCCTGCTCACAAGAAAGGTTTGCAAAGCTTTTTGGGCAGAACAAACTTCGTTAGGAGATTTATTCCCAACGTTTCAGCTTTATTGCAGCCATTGATAGCCATTCTAAAGAAAAACATTCAATTCAGTTGGACAAGAGAAGGAAGGAACAATTTTGAGCAGATTAAAGAGGCACTTGCAGTAGCCCCTACTCTTATCAATCCAGATAGAAGTCCAAAACTGATGTTTCATTTGCATCTCTTAATGAAACTACTTCAGTCCACTTTGTAAAGTAGTCTGTGGCAATCAAAATTCATTTGTGACCTATGCTCGAGGGTGGATTGATTGGATCTATGAAATCCAATCCCCATTTTTCGAAAGGCTACTCCACTTGAATCAAATGAAGCAACAAGGCTACAAGCTTTTGCTTTCTAGCGAACATTGCACATTTACTACACTTTCTCACATAAGCATGAGCATCCTTGAAAAAATCTATCCAATAGAGCACTCAAATTGAACTGTAATTTCCCCAAAAAGTGGGTCTAAGCATGCGAAAGCCACCTTGTTTTTATCAATCCGCCCAAGATAACTAGAACTCCATCCCTGTCTGATGATCTTTAGTTAATAATCTTTGATCTCTCAATTAGCTTTCACTTGCATTCTTGCATGGATTTGAAAAGGCACTCATTTGATTAAATATTTAAAATAACCATTCAATGATTACTTTAATATTTAATATTTGATAGTCCCACCTTTTACATTTATATGTTAAATATTAAGGTAATAAACATTACCTTTAATATTTAACTTGCATTTACAATTTTTCCTCTAACTCCATGCAATATGCATTAAGTGGAGTTTGAACTCTATATATGCAAAAACAAAAGACTTAATAAGTCACAGGCCTTTCACATTATTAGGTTTATTGACTTTAAGTCAATACCATGGGAAAAATCATGCAATTATTTTATTTTGAAACAAAGTCAAAAATAAACTAAAATCCCCATCACTATTCGAATTTAGGGTGAGCAGAACTCAAACCCTAATCATTTCCACTCCATTCTTCATTTTGCACTTATATTTTCTAGAGACTTCTTCTGCCAGTGCTGCCATTCCTCAGGGTTTGATTCATTGAAGCTCGAACTTTCTCCTATTTTTTGAAGGTTTTCTGAAATATTTTTGCAGAGAATGCATGGTGAGTTTTCCTTGGTGAATAGATTTGGAAATTTCTCCATTTTTTGAAACATCTTCTAAGTTTCTAGGCCGCGTCCATACCACTTTCTGATACATTTTATTTTGTTGTTGTATTTTTCACTATTGGTCAGTCATGAGTTGACCTCGACTTTGAGCCTGAGTTCACTCATTTTTGCATGAGTTTGGGCTATTTTTTATCAATATTTTCTCCTTTGCTCGAATTTCACATTGGAGATGTTTTCACTTCAGTTCTCATTTAGTTCTATTATTGGCTACTTTGTGCATGCCTTTTGTATATATTGGAAAAAGTTAGTCTTTTTCCTTTAGTTCTTGTTTTTTAGCCTTTGCATTCTGCAAAGAGAAATATCATGTAACTTAGTTTTTCAATTTTTAGATTACTACAGTAGTAGGTTTACAGGTTCATTTTGTGTCATTTTACAAAGATTCCTTTGATTTCGGTGAAATCAAAAGTCTGCCTTGTCATTATCATGTTTTTATGAATGATTTGATGAAGTTTTACTATGTTTAATATCAAAACCTTTAAAATTATTGTCTCATTTATATTTGCATGCATTCAAAATAGTGAAAATCATAGGTCTAGGGTTGTGTAACAGAATAATCTATTCTTCTTTACTGAGAAAACTTTGTTTTCCTTCAAAAGTGGTTTATTCAAGCCTTCCTTAGAATCATTTTTGTGGTCAAACTATCAAATTGACTTGTGTGGATAGTTTTTTTGAAGTTCATTGTGAATCATAGTTGCAAGTCTTTATCAATTAGGTGTATCATCATCAATTTATAGTTTTACGTGCATTTATTACAATCCTTCTATCCCTTTTCTAGCACAAGTTACCCAGTTATCAATTTGAGAATCATATAGGAACCAGCCTAGAATCTGGAGGTCTATCTTCACCATAGGAATACCCACAACCTGAGGATAGCTCCCATGTTTCAACAGATTGCTAAATTTAGTCATTCAAGCATTCGGGTGTAGTCTGTTTGATAACAAGTGCATGGCCCTACATACCCCTAGAGTTTGAATATAATTGAGATGACTAACAGAAACCTTGTTATCTTTAACCATAATCACAATGACACGACAATGCATGACCCTTACATACCCTTGAAGTTTGAAGATAATTTAAGACTACAATTTTTGGTCCCCTAGACTATTTTGGTCTCTTGAATATTATTAAAATCTTGCATTCATTTTTACTATCCTAATGGATGGTGTACCCACAATGACCAGTTGCTTGGACGTAAACAACGCCAAGCCATCACCCACCAACAAAAGGTTGCTAATATTAAACGTAGTCACATGCAATCCATGAAGGCTAGCCTTAAATAACACGCCAACCCATGTGTGAACCACCAGCAAATAACTACTTGAGTGATATATAATCTTAAAATGTGAGGAAACCAATTTATCAGACCCGGTGCTTTACAGTTGGTGTTGACCTAAGTAGTGGCCTCTAGAAGGTTTGTGTTTATCAACTCTCTCCATGGTAGATCCGTTAACAAGCATTTCGATTAGCATTTTTCCTACTACATGTTTCACATTGAACTAAATATGCAGTTCCAAAATCTAATTTCATTTACCATCTTACTCTCTAATGTGTATTTTTTAGTGACATGGTTTTAAGAGATGGATGGAGAGATACTTTCTGGATATGTTGTTAATGGGATACAGTCATACATAAAGCTACTTACAAGACTAATTGTTGTTGATTACAACGATGTTGTATAAGTATGTTTTTTTTAGGTGTGGGACTGAAAAGCACCTATTACAAAGTAAGATAATTTATGCATTTCCTATAATCATTGTAATTTCATGAGATTACATTTTCTTAGGATACTAGGTCAAATAATTCACTTTCCTTGTCTATACTTCCGCTTTTTGCATACATGTCAATGAAGGCAACTGCAACTACAACTTTTGACAAAATTCATATATATTTTTTGTTAGAAGTGTGAAACAAGCACAAAACCATGAGCCACATGATCAAACAACAAACAAGTACACCTTCCACACAAGAGATCTACACACAAGAATTGCTATATTCATCAACAAGGAAAAGTTACAAAAGAAGCTTTCAAGAAGATATGAAAGCCATGATATTTCCCATGAATAATATCTGAGTGATTTACAATAAGGGTTGAATGTTTATAAGAGAAAAGCCCTAAATGAGAAAGGGATTAGATCATGACAAGTGTCAACATCACATTAGATGAGACATAATGATCTAATGTAAGTTCAACTAATAAAGCATTCCTAAGTTTAGCTAAAGTGTGTGATGATAAATTAGACTAATAATCAATTAAAGATTAATTAATTATTAGCTAATGCAAGATAACTCTAACACCCCCCCTTAAGATGAACTTAGGGAGTAGCTAAAAACCCTAAAAATAATGCAAGATGGGTCCCAACAAACAAGGCCAAGTAAGGTACCCATGTACAAACAGAAGATCTCTATAATGTGGAGAAATAGAGAAAACCTCGTGGGAAAAACTCCACTTCAAAAAGAGATGAAATCCAAGTGAAGGACTGAAGAAGCCTCCAAACAAGGCAAGGTTGTCCCAAAAGATAGAAACAAAGAGAACACCACAGAAGCATGAAGAAGCTGCAAACATTGTCGAAGAATGATTGTTGAAATGTTGAAAGAAGAACCTCCCCTAAAACATATGATGATCAGGATCAAGAAGACAAGAATTTGTATGAGTGCCCCCAATGACACTACTTGAATGCAATGGAAAACCAAGGCCAACATTTAGAACTTGAAGATACAGATGGCACAAGTACCAATAGTCTAAAGAGATGATCAAGAAAAAAATGGAAGGTCGCCTCCAGAAATAGGAATGCAAGAGTTTCCATATGGTAAGTGCTTCATCTTACTGAAATGCATGGGTAACCAGCCGCTACATCCGCCTAGTACATAGGAACAAATATTGTATACATAGCTCACTCCAACACGAAACCAAGGAAGCATTAACACCAACAGTAGAAACCCCCCCCATAATACTGACAAGGGAGAGGTAGACAGGTACACTAAAACTGAATGCCTAAAAGTAGTGCATGAAGAGGAACTAAGAACATCTGAAGGTGCTAACATGACAGTACAAGCTGATAAAAAGGATGTGAAAATAAAATTCACATACGCATGAGAAAGGTATGAAGGAAAACAAAGGAAAACATCAACCCCCATGGCACTTTATATCATAGTGAGTACAATATGGCACAAAGTGATGTGCAAGATCCCATAATATAGGTGCAATATAGAGGCACTTTATCTTAGTGCATTTGCAAAATCATATATGCATGCAATGTGAGCCCATAATATCAAAAAAGGGACAACAGCTAAAAATACAATTCTTTTACACGAAATGAGGAAATTGGTAGCACCATGATGAAGTACACAAAAAAAAATGCACTTTCAAAAAAATGGCACCCAAAAATGTGTTTGAATGCAGAAAATATGGCCCATCAAAGTCTCTAAAATGAGAACTGAAGAGCTATAGCACTGAGAAAACAAAATTCTAGATAAAATCAGAAGCCAAAACTAGAAAATACCTGCACCACTATGAAGAGCGCGCAATTTCACCCCATTTCAAAAAACATTGCATGTGAAAAGACTATAGTATGGTCGAGATATGGCCTCTGGGAGTTGAGGTACAAAACGAAAAAGCCCAACGAAGAGGGGCTAAGCAAGGGGAAAAAAGAACTTCGCCAAATTTTTCAAAAACACCTCCAGAAATAGAGGCCTGCCAAATATAGTGATACTGAAAAAAATTCTCCAAGTACAATGCTTTTATTTTGCAAAAAAAATGCAAAATTTG